>JBBPMC010000083.1:0-48146 GCA_038090115.1 Strobilomyces echinocephalus | reverse complement strand
TCCAACCGAAGTTCCTTTCAACAGTACCAGCTGGCTGGCCGACTGAATGGGAAAAACGGTGACGCCATAAACTGTCTGGCAGTCAACGAACACGGAAACTTACTCGCAAGTGGATGTAAGTAACGCCATGACAGCGGAGAGAAGCTCCAGACTAACCAATTATCAGGTGACCAAGGCATGACGATATGGGACTTGAACCGCCTTGAGGAAATACTGTCATTGGCACGACGACATGCATTCTGCGACCCCATCAGCACAGCCATGTGGGTAACTTCCAAGAATGCCACCCGCGAGACTTTGTGCTTTGGCACGGGTCTTGGGTATTTGATTTTCTGGCGTGCAACTGGAAGAGCCAAAACGGTAAGGAACAGCGGAAATGCGACATTAAAGAGTCTGATGAAACCGCCGTAGATAAAATTCGAGGAAGTAATTGTGAAACGGGTAGGCACGGGGTGCGAGATTACTTGTATTACGGGTGATCCCGCTCCCACTAGGACAGGTATGCGACTGGCAACAGGCACATGCGACCGCTGTAGAGCTCGGTACCGCTCTAGGGTGATATCCAGGTGATTTGCCACTTTTCAGGCCTGCCCCGATGACAGCTAGTCCAACCCCAACCACCTGACGACGTCTCAGGCCAAAAGACCGATGGCCCGAATCGCTTTCGGCCCTATTGCAAGTGGACCGACGTTCTCGGCCCAAAGTCCGCATGACCGACGCTTTTTCCCGCGGTCCGGACCATGCGTCGGCCCATCCTACAGTCCTCGGACCGCTTCCTTTCACTTCGGACCACCCTATTTAGGTCTCCCCTATCTCTGACAGCGCGTAGTACCTTAGCTACAAGGCCCGACGACGTTTCGGGCCTACTTAAGGACTTCACATGTATTTACACATGTATCTACCTTTTATCTACCTTTACCTGCGCTTCAACCACCTGTCAGACCGCCCGAAAACCCTTCCCAACGACCGAGAACCTTCCTACCTACCTCCTCTACCTTCCCCCAGCCTCTCCTCGACCTCCTCAACCGAGTCCGCACTTCGGACTTTCGGACTCCGCTTTCCCGCGCCTTCGGACCAAGCGTCGGTCCATCCTCGAGGCCTCAAGACATCAGCATTCGCTCTCGGACCCCCTTTGGGTCGAGCCTATCGCGCCCAAGACCCCTACCATTGGTCCCCTGTGTGTAAGCACAGAGAGGATCACTGTTTTACAGCGTGCTCTGTATACGCGTTGATCGTTGAAAACGCGTCCCCTCCGCACGTGAGTATTGTTTACTCCGCGTGTTTTCCAATATCAACGCAAGCATTTATAACCCCATAGCCTCTCGGACAAGTATCGATTAGCTCGTCTCCACGCCTGTCTCCTCTGCGTATCCATTTTGCACACGTACCCTTTGCACGCGTCCCCTCCGCACGCGCCCCCTCCACACGTGAGTGTTGTTTACTCTGCGTGTTTTCCAATATCAACGCAAGCCTTTATAGCCCCATAGCCTCTCGGACAAGTATCGATTAGCTTGTCTCCACGCCTGTCTCCTCTGCGCGCACCTTTTGCACACGCCCTCTTTGCACGCGTCCCCCCCGCACGTGAGTGTTGTTTACTCTGCGTGCTTTCCAATATCAATGCAAGCCTTATGGTCCCATAGCCTCTCGGACGAGTATCAATTGGCTTGTGTCCACGCCTACCTCCTTTGCGCATCTCCCTTGCACGCGTCCCCTCCGTACGTGAATATTTTTTACTCTGGGTGTCTTCCAATATCAACTAGTCCACAGCCTCACGGACAAGCATCCATTAACTTGTGTCCACGCCTGCCCCCACTACGCATAGCCGCAATACATCCCTCTTCTGCGTGTCATCCCTGGATCTACACAGTACGTATCATCCAACTCGAATTAACACCTATTCAGCATTGACGCCCTCCAGATGCCATCGCCATGGACCACCGACGAACAAAGAGCCTTCCTCGAGGAAGAGCTTATCACGTTCAAGCAAGTGGGTGGCAAACATTACACCAAGCGATGGCCTACCCTCTACCAGAAGTGGGCCCAAAAATGGCCGGAGCGCCGTGCCATGTTTCCCGACATGACAGGAGATGCCCAACTGACGGAGGAGCAGAGCAAGACCCTAGCGCAAGCAGTCCTCTGTCGTCAACAGCGAATCCGTCGCTGGATGCACTGGCACAACGGTGCTGGGCTCAATCGCGCTGCTAACAACAAGACTTGTAAGATAATAGATGACCTTCTGACGAACAAGACTCGCGCTAAGAAGCCTTGTGAGTTATACTCAAATACTCACTATAAAACGCGCATCCTTCCCCATATCGAACCCGGCCTGTCCATCGCTGAGGTCAACAAGAAAATTCGTGATGTCTTTGACAACGAGTCACCTGAGGTCAAGCAGGAATTCATTCAACGAAGCGAAGAGCAGAAGAAAGCTGCGAAGAACAAAGATCGTACCGGTTCCACAGTGGGCACCAGTACGGACAACAATAATGAGCCGGACTCATCCACGCTGCGCAGGTAAGCATTGGTTTATTCGCTCTGTCCAAGTCAGCACCATTCTGATGGATGAAGCAGCAACATCCAGCAGTGTGGCACCGCTCTTCAACGTGTCCTTGGGCATCTGGCCAAGCAGACAGGGTGGACATTCAGTGTTCTGATGGGCGGGCCTGACCCTCTCTCCTCTGGAGGCGAGAACATTATTACAAGGTCAGTGATGGGCTTTTAATGATTCATTTTCGACTAACCAATCGTCCGTTTCAGTCTGCATGTTGGAAAAACAAAGGACGGTCAAGATTTTGCCGACCTATATTCCAACTTTGACGGCGAGGTAGTCGAGGCTTATGGTCAATTTTTGTCCGAGGTTTTCGGTGAGCATGTCTCCAATGAATGTGCTCGAACTTAACTTACACAACCAAAAGACGACAACGACTCTAAATCAACAAACCGGGCATCGGAACAACCTACTAGCCAGTCGGAGGATGGTACCGATCGCATTGATGATAACGCGAATGGAAAAGAGGCCGAAGGAGAGCCTGAGCTTGGCTGCAATGGAGAAGAGGCGGGGCAAGGCGACTTGGATGCCCAAGGCGAGGACGACGTTGAGTCAGGCGAAGGGACCGGAGGACGGAGGGATGGGGAAGAAGTTGAGCAGCAGCCCAACTCTCTGCCCACATCTTATAGTGCATCGGATGTGATGCAGGTCACCACCGGTTTTGCAACACCGTCGCCTGCACACCTTCAAGTTGCAATATCGCCGTCCACGCATCTTGCAACACTGCCAGCCGCACTTGCTTCATCACCGCTGACCGCCTACGTTGCGCCACCTTCTGCACAACTTGCAGCATCGCCGTCTACACATACTTCTGTGTCGTCTATGCATCTTGCAACACCATCGATCGCCGGTCTTGCAATACCGCCAACCGCTGATCTTGCAACACCACTGACCACCCATCTTGCAACACCACCGACCACGCTTCCCGCAACACGCACGCAAGATGCCACTGCCTCTAGTGGTCTTGGTGCTGCAACTATGCAAGGTATTCAGACCTCTTTCACAGATCTTTTGGGAAGCGACTCGGTATCCTTCGGCATGGGCATGGGCTTCGACATGTGGGGCAACCCACTTGCGATTACCCAAGTTCCCCTTCCTGGAGTTGGGTCGACCGTGCTGAATCCGGGCTTCCACATATCTCCGTCGGCTACCAGTGACACCGTCTCCCCCAGCAACTTAGGCTTAATGTCGTCCCCCTATAACCTCTTATGGGGGCAAACTGGCGGTTTGAACAACACTGCAGGCATGCATCTTTCGCCCCCCACTTCATTCCAGCCCACGAACCCAGATTCAAGTACAGCATTTATCAATATGCCGAATTTTGACTTCAGCGCCATCGGATCTGTGGGAGGCTTCGACGCTGGGTATACCCCGTTCATTCCCGCCAATTTTGACTTTGGAGGTGTTCCTGACGGTCTGGGCACACCGCCAACCCAATTTTCTGGAGCTTTGAACCCTGAGCTCATGAATCCACTTCAAGCTCAGTATTCGGCCCTTTCTTCCCCTGTGTCATCTCCAGCGATACTTTCTTCAGTCCAATCGTCTTCGATGGCTCAACCACCACCTGAGGTCGCTGTCCCGTCCGTGCTGTCACTTCCACCCGCAGAACCCAGTGCTTTCGACGTACCCCAAACTCAAGTGACCGAAACCAGTAATGAGGACAGTGCAACAGAGGTTCGTTCGAAGAGGAGGCCTGTGCCATCTCTGCGTGCCCAACGTGATAATGCAATTGGTGACGAAAATCAAGTTTCCATTCCTGCGACTCGCGACAAAATGAGTAAGCCGAAGAGGAGAAGGTCATCTGATGCAAGGGCAGCAAGTATGACCAAGAACAAGTAAGTTTGTCCTTTCATCAAGTGTTTTGCCGTACTCACAAGACCACGCTGCGGATAGAAAACATAAGGCCACAAAGTAGACCTAGTTTGGTTGATTGGATTAACGCAACTGTAACAGCGTTGTCTCCAATCTTGAGAGATGTTGTAGTACTTTACTGAGTCAAAAGAATAAGTCACGTATATGAACTTGTCGCAATGGCACGGTCACGACGAGTAGTACCATATAGAACCATAATAAACAAAAAGGTCCAAAGACCTCATCACAGAACGGCGAGGAGGGAGGGATGAGAAAAAGGATTCGAGGACAGTATCATGGCTTTATATCTAGCTCTGTTTGTCTTGCAAAATGCTACTTAGGTGGACTTGTGAGAATGGAGGAGTGATCCTGCAAGCAGTGGGACAGGGTATTTGCGACATGCATGATACAGTGCGATATTGCAAGGCGGTGGAAGTATGGATGAGGTATGTGGGATCTTGCAAGGGAAGCAGGTGCGTACGGGGCGGCGGCAGTTTTGCAGTACGATACGGTGTGGGGTCTTGCTCTTACAAGGTAGTGCACGTGCGGATGGGGTTGAGCTGGTATACGGTGCAGTCCAATCTTGCAAGAGATGACGTAGGTGTGGTAGAGGACGGGGTGGCGCTCGAATTGCGATGCGTACGAGACAGTGTGATCTTGCAAGGCGGTGGGGAGGTGCCACGTTTTGCAATGCGTACGATACGGTGAGTTTGCTCTCAGGCTTGCAAAGCAGTTCGCGTGCGGGCTAGTAGTGGCCCGGGTATGCAGTGCGGTCTGATCTTGCAAGAGGCGGCGACGTGGGTGGAAGAAGACGCCTGGTACTGCAGTCTTTGCAACACGGATCGATTGATCTTGCAACAGCGACACAGGTGACAGGGTACGGTTTTGCAAGGCTCAAGGGTGGTAGTCTCAGCAGGATATTGCAATATTGGATAGGGCTTTGGACGAGGTTGCAAAGTGAGGGACCGTTTGTCTGACAGCCGATCAACCTTGCAGCGAATGAGATGTATTGTATTGCAAAGGTACACGCTATCATTGACTACTGAACAATCTGCAACACGACGGACACTGTAGCTACCGTGCTGTCATGCAAATTCCTACCACGACCGCCTGGAAGCCGTGGCCGCTCAACAATCAGACTGTTGCGCGACTTCGACGACACGCTGTTTCAGGGGGTACATCGACCAGAACTACTTGCTGATAATGACCAAATAGAGGAACTGAGCAGGCAAACTCTTGAATGGTGGAGAAAAATGGGACGGGACACGAGGAAGAGTGGACACGTCGCACGCGCGCACTCGGCAAATGCCGGTAAGACAGGGGCTGCACTTTCTCACGACTTTTGGGTCTGACTGACAGAAACCTTGTCAAGCAAGGTGATGTAGGGCTGATCAGCGGCTGCCGCCAGCCCACGCGTCTGCCCTTCCTGGAGACCAGCAGACCACACAGGGGTCGTGTTTACCGTACAAAAGGCTTTGCCCAGGATCTGCCAACTCCGCGATGTGTCGCGAGCAAAAGAACGACAGTAGTAACGAATCGCAGTGTGTAGACAATCGAACCAGAGCTGTGGTGTATTGAACCCTTTTGAGCGACTCCACGGAAAGTGATTATTCCACAGACACTGCAAGTCGCTACCCCCTCCCACTTGTTCAAGCATTCATCTACCACTCCACACTCATGGGCCATTTTTGTTGCGATGATCACGAAGTAGCGACCACAGCACGCGGTGGTATCTCGAATTTCGTGGCACACGAATCAAAAAGGTTCGCTTTGGAGTAGAGGTCCGTAACCATTGGGTGTGAGGGGTATTGGCTTGAGAGCCGACTACGATAGAGACGAACCGTCAAGATATTCTGTCGGGACTATGGACCGATGTGGGTTGGCTCACCTCCAGAGCTCTTCCGCCTCGCCGCGCTTTCCCGCACCGAGACCGGAGACGACGGTCATTGCCGCAAGGACTTCGTCAATTCCGCTATCGGTTTGCAAACGGGACAAGATACTCTCGGCTTCTTCGAGATCGCTTCGTGCAGCGGCCAACTCACCGCGCAAAATGCGCACTACACCCCTCCCGACGAGCAGCGAAGCTGACGACACGGAGGGATTTGCTAGCTGTTCGGTATAAAAAGATAAAGCTGATGCATATGGCTCCACTGGTGACTGGAGTGAGCTGGTGGATGAACTTGAGAATATGACATACTGCTTGTTCCCTGGGCACCAGTAGCAAGGGATATAGCGGCCTCGGACAACTGTAAGACGAGAGCGTCTGGATTGGCTTGCAGCGCTGTCGACAGCATCTTTCGAGCAGTGGCTGGTCGGGAAAGTGATAAATAAATGTGGACGAGGGCAGCAGACCTGCGGAAACATGCATAGGGATCGGTGGGATGGGATGGGGTTGCTTACGATTCATTCCCGCCGGCAGCTGGATCGCGCAAAGTCTCGAGAGCCTCCTCGAGCTCGCCCGCGCGAATAAACGCTGTAGCTGCCAACAAAGCAACGATATCCCTTTCCCACTGTTCGACGTGCTCGTCCCCTTCAGCCTCAGTCTCAACGCAAAGGTCGCGGAGAGTTTCAAGACCTTCATCACCCTGAGCTAATGCAGCGACGGCGCGAAGAGCGACATTGTCCGAGTCGCTTGGGATCAAAGCAAGAGCGGATGCTGGGTCACCGGCGGCGAGATGAGCACGGGCCTTGTAAACAACGGTTGGAGCATAGTCTGGGGACGAGGAGTCGGGTACGGGCGTCTCGAGGAGGGCGGGATATGCGCCGAGAGTGAACTGTTGCTTGATATGATAAAGTTCAGAGGAATCCATCCTAGACGGGGGATTGAACGAGCGTGGGCGGGAAAGCGTCTGACCCTCTCCTACTTACGTACTTTAAATTCCCATCGTACGTACAGTATAATACATGCCTTCAAGTCTGTACCACTCGGACTACTTCTGGATCGCTTCTGATGCGCCTGACAATGCCACCAGCAACGCAACTGCTTCGAACGCAAAAGCTGACAGGTCACAAGGTACATACCATGTGGGAACGCCGCATCAGCTGCGATGTTGCGCCGAACCGAGCTTGAGCTTGTGCCCTTCACACGGCGCCGATGCGGCGGCGGGTGCTAATAGCCGGGTCATTACGCTACTATCAAAGACAAATGGGAATTGCGTTCGCTGTTCGGTTGGGCGGGCGTTCATTCTCCCTTTCTCGGTACCAGCCATCTTCCGTGAGCTATAAGTAGCAGTGCAATCATCCTTGCCCTTCTCTTCACCCGTCTGCCATGTCTACCCTCAACAGGACCCTTTCGTCGCGATTCTCCACCAGGAGCCAACCTGTGAGTTTTCTCTGTTCCCCCGTCTTGCGCATCGCCATGCTCATTCAGAGTGGCCAGGCGTCGCCTGTCGCTGAATATGGTACGACACCATCGTCAAGCGATTCAGCGACAACCAAGGCCCTCGCTGCCGTCAAAGACCTGGTATGTTGACAACATTTAGGTGTCGCAAACAGGCTATGTTTACATGAGTGTAGATGAAGCGCGCGGCTGAGGACATAAATGAATCGACGCTCGTAAGGCATGTCTGTGAGGATCTTGGAAGTTGATTGAACATTGTCGCAGTCCTCTGTTCTGGACCTCGTCGAGCACTCAGGTGCCATAGATGACCGGAAGATGGTGGTAAGTCTTCAATTCAGGTCAGGTCTGTCCACGCTCGGTGACCTTAGCCTTCTTTCATGATCTAGCTTGAGCATATCTTGAGTTTCATGGCCAATCACCCCTCAGGCAAACTTCAAGACCTTGCTCAAAGCCATGTCATCAAGACACGTAGGTATTCCCTCGAGTGTCACCTATTTCTGCGATTTATACCAACCCACAGTGTATAATGATCTCTCCCATCCTCCCGCGACATACGTCGGCCCTGAATACGCATTCCGTACAGCAGACGGGTCCAACAACAACCCGGATTATCCTAACCTGGGCAAGGCCGGGACGCCCTACGCACGTTCGGTGCAGCAGGCTAACCCTCTTCCGAGCAATCAAATGCCTGATGCTGGTCTGGTATTTGATACCTTACTTCGCCGGGACGAGGTAGGTCCTTCAGGACAGTGTCATCCGATAATGACGATGCGTTTCTAGTTCCGAAAGCACCCTGCTGGCTTATCGGCTCTGATGTTCTCCTTTGCCGCCCTCGTTATTCATAGTGTCTTCCGAACTGATCACAAGAATCCAAACATTAATATGACTTCTGGTTATGTTGATCTCGCTCCTCTGTATGGTAATGATCAGGCTATGCAAGACAAGGTACTGTTCCTGTGCTATAGGCATACGGGTAACTTGACATGTCACCCAGGTTCGAATCAAGGACGGTCGAGGCCTTCTACATCCCGATACCTTTGCGGAAGATCGTTTACTTCTCCTCCCCCCTGCCACTGCAGTGCTGCTTGTCCTGTTCAATCGCAATCACAACGTAAGTTTACGTTGACGGGAGGTCTTAACCATATATGTAATATCGGCGTAGTATATTGCCCGTCGTCTCCTGGAGATCAATGAGCGAGGAACTTGGAAAGATCCATCCACTTTGGCACCCAACTCTTCCGAGCGACTGAAACAAGAAGAAGGTTCGCCAGTTCCGCATTCCCCTGGTATTTTATCTAAGAATAATCCACATAGAAATCTTCCAGATTGCACGTCTCTGTAACTGTAGCTGGTTCGCTATGGTTGTATTTTCCGATTACTTCTCTACCATTCTGGGCCTTGTTCGGAAAGGCTCCAGCTGGAGTTTAGAACCTTTCAACGAAATGCGTACTAGCGATCGTCAGCTGTTCGAGCGTGGCCGCGGCAACGCATGCAGTGTTGAGGTTTGAAAACTTGTGTTTTTTTTTTGCTATCGTAAAGTTGACCAGTTTTGGTTAGTTCAATTGTTTGTACAGATGGCATGCGACTACTTCCGCAGAAGACGAGAGATGGATTAAGCATCAGTTTGAACAGCATTTTCCTGGAAAGGATCTTGAGCAAATGACTGTAGCAGAGTTCTACAAGACTGCAGCCAAACTTCAGGCGCTTGAGCCTAGTGTTGACCACTGGATAATTGATGGGTGAGTTATGTTGTCAATTCAGTATCGTGCCGCTAACTTCTCCTGTGTAGGTTGGAGCGCCAGGATGGTTCATTCAGGGATCAGGATCTCGCTAAAATCTTGCAGGATTCGTGCGTAACCTCCGCACGAGACGTGCGACAACTGATGTATATATATCTAGCACATCCCATCATGCTGCTTCGTTCGGTGCTCGTGGCACCCCCGCAGTCATGAGGCTTCACGAGATCATGGGTATTGAGGCCAACCGCACATGGGGCGTTTGCTCGCTTAACGATTTTCGAAAATACCTCGGCCTCAAAAGTATGTATTCGTGCAAAGCTTATTCTGATTCATGGCTGAGTACGCGTGACGTCTAGCGTACTCTAGTTTCGAGGAATGGAACCCAAACAAGAAGGTTGCTGAAGCAGCTGAGAAACTTTACGGGCACATTGATAACTTGGAGTTATACGTTGGTTTACAAGCTGAAGATACAAAACCGGTGATCGAAGGCGCAGGTCTCTGCCCTGGTTATACCATTTCTCGTGCCATCCTTTCAGATGCGATCGCCCTGACGCGTGGGGACCGATTTTTCACCGAGGACTTTACCCCTTACAACTTGACGGCATGGGGCTTCGCTGATTGCCAGCGTGATCCTAATGGTTGGGGTTTCGGCTCCACCCTAGGACGGCTACTCCTCCGTACTCTGCCAAATGATTATGACGAGAAGTCAGTGTACACTTGGTTCCCTCTTATGCACCCGGAGGCTATGGAGAAGAATTTGAAGGACTTAGGGAAGCTGGACGACTATTCATTGGAACGCCCGAAGAGATGTGTTCCACCTACCACCGTTGCTAGCTATGTCGAAGTCGGCGAGGTTCTCAGGGATTCAGAGAGTTTCGCTGCAACGTCCGAACGCCGCGCCAGTGAGGTCGTCAAAGGGAGAGGGTGAGTATATACTATCTATCATTATTATTTCTCGGAGTCTGATGCTCGGTCACGCCGTAGCTTCTTTTCTGCATCGGCCGATGGTGCTCAAGTGCAGAAAGAATTCATTAGTGCATTGGTTCCGTCGCCGGAGGCGATTGAAAAGATTGGGCAGTACTTCCACAAGAAAACTGCCGAATTGATTTCGGCTGCCTCCTACCCATTGATCAACACGAACACAAAAGGCGTAAACATTGTTGGCGATGTGTTGAAACTTGTTCCCGTCTACTGGGCAGCCTCAGAAGTGGTGTGTACCGTTTTTCTGAAAAACCAACCTACTCCTTCACGACTTTCAGGCTGGTATACCGCTCAAGGAAAAACCACATCAATCTGGCGTCTATACCCCCCAGGAATTGTACAACATACTTGGCGAAATATACCAGTAAGGATTTGTCACTCGAGCGTCCTTTGTTGTGTAACTAAGCAAGTGCATAGATTCGTCTTCCTTGATATTGAACCTGGCAAATACATGGTAACAAGACAGAAGGTTCAGGGATACGTCGAGGAGTTGTCCCAACACATCAAGTCATCTTTTGGTATTGCCGGGTCCCGGGTGAGTCTCTTTGGTGGTCCAAAATCCCCACCCTTACGCTCGATGTAGATCTCCATAGCTGGATTATTTGGAACTATGTTCGGTAAAAAGAGGAGTAGTCATAATGAGCTATTGAAGCGCCTCTTTGAGCTTGGCCGCTCCAATGAGCAGGTCGTCAATGAGATCTTGGCTTTACTGGTTGGTGTGACTGTTGAAGTGTCACTCGGTAGGTGGTCGTCCGATGTGGACGGCAGTCCGATTTGATTGACCATTGTTCAGCCTTGACGAATGTGGTCAACCTCCTTCTCGACTCCGAGGAGCATGCAACCTTCCTTACCCAGGCGAGGAGTGCCGGTGTCAAGGACGCGTCTGGTCTCGAGGCATATGTCATTGAGGCATTGAGTTAGTCACGTCACTGAGCACTGAAACGACGTTTGTAACCTTTACCTGCAGGGATCGACCCTCCTTTCGCTGGGGTGACTTATGTGGCCAAGAAAGACCACGCAGTTGGTTCTCTCTCCGTTCACCAAGGCGAACACCTCTTCTTGAACGTGGCTAGCGCCGGTATGAACGTGAGCAGGTCGCGTGTAATGTATATTCCATTTTTTCTGACCCCGGTGTAGGCGGAAGCATTCCCGAACCCCACCACCTTTGATGCGACTCGTACGCCGCGTGAACGGTACCTCCGAGCAGAGGCTGCCTTCAAGGTAGTCGGAGCAGATATTCCCCCTAAACTCGTCGTCCAAGTACTTCGCAGCATCCTGTCCCTTGATAACGTCCGCCGTGGACCCGGTCGGTCTGGTAAGCTCCAACGATTCCAGGACAGCTCGCTCAAGGACTTGCGTTACGTGTACCTGGATGCACGCCAATTCCGCACTCCTTGGCCGTCATCCATGGTCGTTTTGTACGATGTTCCTTCGGCGGCTTGATCGGCGGCTAGCGAAACATCGTAGAGATTGTCTGCGTAATGTATTGATTGTATGCTTTTGTCGATTGCAGAGAAGGCTGCTTGCCCCATGTCAATGCCACATACACTTGTGTTCTTCAAGAGTTAGGGTGTGAGCAGAGCAACGTGGTACTGTTTGTTCGAGCATGGATGCCGTGCTGCGTTAGGCAAGCAGACTCGTTACGGAGAAACAATCCATGATAACTTGTCTGTTGTCACTGACCCTTGGAGCACGTGGCACTTCAAGCCACGCAGCAGCACTGGCTCAGACGCACCGAATTCACTGGATGCAAGCCTGTGCCCCTCACGGAGTCTTATAAGTCGCGTTGAAGTCTCTCGCCGTTGGCACTTTGACTCCCACATCCATCTTTTTCGAGTTGCCGCTACGCAGCATTCGAGTCACGACTTATCGCTTAGCATCGCCCATCCAGAAAGCGATATACCCCCATGACGAACCTCCATTTACTAGTGCTCATCCATGGAATGTGGGGCAATCCTTCCCACCTCGCGTACGCGGACAAAGTAATTCGTGAAGTCAAACGGACTACCAAGGACGCTGATTCCGACGAGCCGAACCTTGCAGTCCTGGTGGCCGAGACAAACCGCGATGAGTCAACGTATGACGGGATTGATTGGGGGGGCGAGAGGGTTGCTCAGGAGGTCAAGAATCCGTTGTTCGGTCCAACTTTATGTCCTTGCTCATCATTTTCAAAGATCATGCAGGAAGTCCAGCGATACGAGAGCCAGGGAAAGAAGGTCACTCGCTTTTCGGTTACGGGCTACAGTTTGGGCGGCTTACTTGCACGATACGTCATTGGGTACGCGCCAGTGTCTGTTATCCGACTGTGGGTTGATGTGGAATCTTTCAAGGATTCTGCACCAGAACAAGTTTTTCGATGAGATAGCACCGGTCAACTTTAACACCATCGCTACACCACACATCGGGATACCCAGATTTCCTTCAGCCTTTTCTGCCATTGCGAATTATTTCGGTCCGAGACTTCTGTCCAGAACTGGAGAGCAGTTCTTTTGTGTCGACAAGTGGTCACCAAAGGGTAGGCCTCTGCTGGATGTCCTTGCCGATCCGGGTCAGTGTGATCCGCTTTCCTGAACGGCCGTAAGTTCTAACCATGCACACAGAGCACATCTTTTATCAGGCTCTCCTTATTTTTCCTAACATAAGAATATATGCAAACGCGTAAGACAAGATAAACCTGATGCGAAACCTGATACTCACTCTGTTATAGGATTAATGACCTCACAGTACCTTACGTTACCGCGGCGATCGACGAGGTCGACGTATTTGCTGACTACGAGAGGAATGGTCTTCAATTGTATGTGTTGTCACCTTTGAACTCTTCAAGCACTCAAGGTTCTTCAGAGAGTTTCATGATCAATACGAGCACGTCATCAGGTCATATGCAGTGCCGTCCTGTCCTCCATTACCCCAAGAGCGAGAAAAGACAAGCTTGCTCACGAGACTTCGGAACCTACAACCTCCAGTCCCGCCTGCTCTTCAAGGCCCTTTCCCTCTAAACCTCGTGAGTCCCTGATGCTTCCAACGTGCCTATTTACGGACCATGCATTGCCAGCTTGTGTACGCGCTTGCTCCAATTCTACTCCCTACCTTCATTTCGCTCGCAGTTGTTCGACTTTCGATTTCATCCCACAACTCGAGGACGCGCCTCAGGGCGCTCGAGATCGATGATTCGAACCAGGAGAGACTTGTGCATATTATCGCAGAACTAGAAAGCAAGGTCGAGAGTGTCGTGCTCGATATGTGCGATTATCGAGGACCTTCTTCGCTTTCATCCCTGCCTAGCGGAGATCCCATCCACGACACCATGGCGGAGCGTGACCCGGGAGTTGTGAATGCCAGCCCGGATTCAAGTTCAAGTTCACAGACTTCAGCTGTTCTGCTCACTCCCGTGCAGCGCCGCTGCATTCAAAACCTGAATAGCATACCCCAGCTGCGGAAGGAGCGTGCATTTTTTGAGGGGGTCCTAAACACTCATGCGATGATCGTGTGTCGTGACGTTCAGCGCTTCAAGTTCCATTTAGAGGGGGAAGGCGTACTACGACACTGGGCTGACCATTTCGAGCTGTAGTCTGGACCATACTATCAGAATTTTCGTAGACGACTTTGACTTGTGATATTTGCAAGTGCTCGCAAGAGTGGAACTTTACATTTACCAAGATTGATGACGCAAACTCCATTGTCCTCGTGGCGATACCCGCGTGCCAGGGTTATGTGAAGGTGGCCAGGGCCCGGAGGCTGAAATGCACCCAGAAATTCGGACCATAGTACAATCGCAAGACGGCCCCCACCTGGCAACAATTTACTTAACAACTATCTGAGCCTGTGTACCTGCAGAGCATCTGTACATGAAGACGAGTTAAATCACTTCCATAGAATGCCGCTGCCTGCCTCGCAGCCAGTGACGGCACTTGGGGGTCTTCAACTTGTCGGATACACCAGACAGTGAGACCATGGTTGATTGAGATCTCCTTCCAGTGGACGCTGCAATAAAAAACATTTATAAAGAACCATGATGAAGGATACAAGGTTGGGTAATGAGGAGATCTACCGAATGTACATATATCCCATGCCAGAGAAGAAATTACAGTGTCCATATAACATCTATCGGGGGAATAGCGTATAACGAGAAGATCACCGTTACTAAGTTTGCGCGCAGCGCCATCGTATCAGAATCATGTACGTCATCACCAAGGATTATGCATTACACTGCGACGGCGAGACGTGACAAGGACAAAATCCTTCGGAAGGAAGGACGCTCGCCGGGACCTACGAGTCGCCTCCGTGACACGTTTCCAAGCCTCGATGATCTGGCGTTGAATGAACTTTGTGGGGGAAGTGCGAGTTTTGCGGCTGTGAAGGCTACGGTTAGTCGACAGAGAGGAAACGTCGTCTATCGCGTACATAGGCCGCATCTCCACGATCCAGGGCTTGGGATGGTGGTAGGCACGATAGGGAACGCTAATGGCCGTGGGTGATGATGACGACGACATGTTGGGTGTGCGGGTCAGAAAAGCAGGAAGGGCAAGTAGTGTTTGGGATCGTCACAGACGAAGGGAAGGAACGGATAGCGCGTGAAGCTCGCAGAGAACGTTGGCCAGAGGGCGGGTATGTGCAGCGGCGAGAAATACCACGCAACGTAGAGTTCTTATAGGGTAGTTTGAGACAATAGCCCGCGGTGATACCGCCACATACGATCGTGTCATGGCCCACTGGGGGAGTGGACGCAGAATGAACAATAAAGTTGGTGTAGCGATCGTACAACACCTTCCAACTTGGGATCAGATTCAATGAGCGCATTCAACCCACCGTGTCGCTATCGACTTCCCACGAGAAAGAACGGTATGAGAACGGACCACGGGTTGCTGGGACGAAACATGGGTTTAGCCCTGACACGCATGTTCGGTGGTCCAGGATCAGGTCCAATGTCGCTGGATTCACGAGGCAGCGGGTTGGCACTGATTGACATGAGCAGTCGACGCAAGAACTTGTTGGACTGAGCTGCGAGCATGAAGAAGGCCATGGTGTGCACAGCCACCATTGATGGGGCGGACGGTTGTGGTCCACCATCCGCGAGGACGTCAATCATATGTCGGCGCCCACACCGCCCGCTGCCAACACCTCCTCCACGTTGCCCGTCGGCGTGCCCAGCCTCCCACCTCAACCCAAAGCCTGTAGAATCATTACAGATGCATCATCCGTCACGGTCATCCCCGACGCACATCGCCGATACCTCTTCGTTGGACAACCCCGCCAGTCCTGTCACGCTCCCAGGCGTCGCGACCACCGCGTCCCGGCGCTTCTTCGTCTCCATGCGGAGGTCCTTTAGCCCGCCGACCTCCCCACGCAGAAGGAACGCCGAAATTCCCGTCTGTTGCCCTGTAACCCGTCCCCGTGCTGCACCTCTCACATCCCTCTCTGCTCAGCGTGCCGCCATGTATTCTACCCCTGAGGAGAGACACGCATATAGCACCTCACGTGCTGGCCCGTCGCGTCATATGGACTCTCGCCCGACAATAGAGCAGATCGCCATGGGTCTCCATGTTTCACGCACGCCCCACCTCAGACCTGCCTCGAACCCTCTCCAGCGACATCCCATGCCCTCCCCTCCACCGCGCCGCAACCTGCCGACTCCCCCCGTGTCATACGAAAACCTCCACGATACTTCAACCTCTTCCTCGCAATATCGCACGCGCCACAGCCTTCCTCCCCCTCCGTCACGTTCCTCTATGAAAAAAACGAGTTCCTCGGTCTCCACCCTTACCCAATCCCAACTGCAATGTCTCTCCTCAGGTGTTTCGCCGTCGGCATCCGGGGTTGGCCCCGGCGGTTCTCATTCACAGGGATCATCACACCCGTTGTCATCCCTGCGTGCACGAATGTCCAAATTTATTCCCGGCTACCGTCCTCTTAGCTTACCTTCCTCGCTCGGTCGGGTGAGCTCCTTCACGTCATCTGCTAGTGATAGCACCAGACCGGCGACACCACGAAAAGCAGTCCGTTTTTCCACCAGTGTACTTGCAATAGACGAACAGTCCTAGCCTTTTTGTTATTTTGGTCCTCTCCAGGTCTCAAACTGTTTTACCACCTGCATTTTTATTCGGATCCAGGACACGCTTCGTCGGCAAACTCGCACTTAACCTATTTCTTTGATATATTATTCAATGTAGCCCAGTGACTCTTCCCACTTTGAATTTGTTTTGCAGAGCCCCTACTTAGCTTGAGTTGACGTACCTCATGTGGCTGTGAGACCTGTCAGGATGCGGACGTTTCACCACCGACTCTAGTTAGACTTAGACCTTTCTTCCATATATCCCTTACCACCATAAAGTCACGCTAGACTCTGCGAGTTTCATTGTCTAACCCGGAGCCTTGGTGTGCCACAGCAAATCTTCTGCTACTATGACGCCGGTAGAGACAGAGTACTACGACCTGGTGGGTAGTCATTTCGCCGAAGCAGTCACTTCCGGCGCGCTGATTCTTTCCCCTGCGTTATTTTTCTGTCTCATAACTGTAGCTTGGTGTCTCTGTGGACGTAGGTGACACAGATTTGAAGAAGGCCTATCGGAAACAAGCAATGAAGGTTCGTTGCAGATGTCCCTTGTTCTCAATCGCAGTACTTGGCTCGTTGTGTATATCCCCGTACTCTCCTCTAACACATCTATAGTATCATCCGGACAAGAACCCCTCTCCTGATGCGGAGGAGAAGTTTAAAGAAATAAGGCAAGTTGACAATCAGATCAGATAAAGGTGGGGAATAGCTAGTAACGCGTGTGCCTCGTGTTCATAGCAAAGCTTATCAAGTCTTGTCCGATCCTGTAGGTGGTGCTTCATTGCCTACTCTGGGACACAGGGAACTGATTTCTTGTCATCTTGTCGGACAGAACTCGCGTGCTGTTTACGACAAGAATGGAAAGTCGATGGTAAGTCTTGTCTTGCATGGGGATTCGTGATGGAACCTCAGTGAATATGTTGGGACAGGCCGATAAGGAGACTCATGAGATGGAGGACGCTGCCATGTTTTTCGCCCATGTCTTCGGTGGAGAACGATTTCAAGACTACGTGAGCTCTTCCATTTCCTCGGGTATTGCCCGTCGAGTGTCTTAATGGATGCCAGATAGGGGAGATTTCCCTGATGAAAGAAATGACTTCCGTAGCGCAAACAGTGGCGACCGATGAAGAACGCGAAGAACTTGAGAGAGAAGGCTTTGTTCCACCCTCTACGCCCGCGCAGGAAAAAGTTCAGACACGGCCCACGACTCCTGCAGCACATGTACCGGGCCATGCAACAAAGCATCTCGATACATCAACAGTCGCGCTCAAGGCTTCGCTTAGTGGTGAGGACACTTCCAAACGAACGTTATTACCCGACTCGTCGTCCGTTAAGAACGGATCGAAAAGCGTTCCCACATCGCCCTTGCAAGAGAAAGACAAGGATTTGCACATGTCCAAGAAACGTAGCAAGTTGACGCCGGAGCAGAAAAAGAAACTTCAAGAGCTTGAAGAGGAGCGAAGGAAGACTTTAGAGGAACGTGTGAAGACACTTGCGACAAAGTTGGTCGAACGGCTCAGGCCATTTGTCGAAGCCAAACATCCCGGGGAGAAAGATGATCCTGAAACCAGTGCATTTCAGGATAAGATTAAACTGGAGGCCGAGGATTTGAAACTGGAGAGCTTTGGTGTTGAGGTGGGTCATGCTTCCTTGCCAGGTGTATATGTATTCAATCCTCGAACGCTTGGCATTTAGTTGCTACACGCCATTGGTACCGTCTATAGCATGAAAGCCACCTCGTTCTTAAAGTCGAAAAAATTCCTTGGACTGTGCGTCGTGAGGAAATTGTACTCCGTCAACGCTCATACCATGCTAGTTCGGGTTTTTGGTCTCGGATAAAGGAAAAGGGATCGGTGGCGAAGGACGCGTGGGGTGTGATTGGTAGCGCGTAAGCCTGAGCAGCCTTACCTCAGGGGGAAAGTGCTCATAAGTCCCGCAACCAGACTTAGTGTCCAATCGCTAATACAAGAAATGGAACGGCTGCAAGCCAAAGGCGATTTGAATGAAGAAGTCCTACATGCAATGGAAGAAGATATGACCGGCCAAGTACGTGCCACGTGCTCTTTCCCGTGTCGCTACGTTCACAAGGCGTTGCAGATCCTGTTGGCCTCCTGGCGAGGAACGCGGTTTGAAGTCGTGCAAGTACTACGAGAGGTAAATGATTCTTCCACATGAAGTACAGTTTGGCAGCCTGATCGATCTTTACCAGGTTGTGGATAATGTCCTCAAAGACCGCGAAGTTTCTGAGCATGTACTTGTTAACCGGGCCAAGGTATGTCCACATGGACCCCGGTGACGTAGTTTCTTACGGAGTAACTGAAAGGGACTGTTGATCGTCGGCCACATCTTCAAAATGACTGTGCCGGACGAGTCTGACGAGGACCGACGGGAACTTGAACGGTACGCACGGATAGTTGCGACTCCGAATAAGCCTGACTTTCGTACCTGTGATGATCAGTATGGTGGCCGAGGCTGCCTCTGGCAAGTCAAAACACCAGCAGTTGCGTACCCAGGCAAGGGCTCGAAAAGACTACAAACATACGCCACCGAAGGAACCTGCAACGGAGCTGATAAACACGGCAGAGACTTCTGCATCCTCGTGAAACGCGAGCGGGTATCTTTCCCATTTCATGTTGGATATATTCCATTCTTATTGACTTATGCACTCTCATTCTAATTACATCGTTCTGAAATCGTTGCCATTTGGGTAGAATTATACAGGGTCCAAGCTCTTTAGTGTTACAGCATGATCAGAAGGTACGACACACAACTTTCATCGCGTACTAGGTGCACCGACTGTTCGTTGATATTCGTCCCTCACCTGCCAAGAATGATCGGAATTTTGCAAAGCTCGCATCACACGACCTACCTCAGCGTAAAAGATATCGTCAGCGAGAACCATATAGCCTGTCCATGCCAGACCCTTGGTCACTGACATGCAGACTCTGTGAGCCTCGATGCTTCGTGCAGAGACAGTAAACTCTGGTGTATGATTGCCTCCACGCGGTTGTGTCGGGATCGCTGTGAGAAGCGATCAGCTGTGGACTCACAGTCGAGTGCTCTATTCTCACCGAAACTGGGATGTAGCGACGGTATCTCTAAAATATCGATATTTCATGAGTCTTACTGTGCCTGCAGGTGCATGTGTACTTGCCGTAAGAGACATTGCCCTAAAGGGAAATCGTGGTTGATCAGGTATCTCCACTCCGAGCAGACCGGTGGAAAACGTACAAAATCTGTGGAAGCCCCAACCGGGACTTGCTGCGCATCCATTCCAAAACAACTACGCATGGTCTGTGAGAAGTACCTACCTGAGGCAGAGCTGAGGGAATATTAGGCCCGTAGGTTCGAGTGACGCACCCAAGACAGCGTTTTGTTTAAGTTCGTGATATGGTATGCCCTGCGAGATCCTGAGACGGCATCCGGTGGCGATAACTGCCCCCCTGCATTCGGTCAAAACGCATTTCACGGACCCGGGTCGCAGGCCTCACCTGAAACACGCCTCTACCCTTTCCCGCAGATGTTGCAGCTGATCGCGGTCAGGAGCACGGAGGGTCCAGTGCATCTGAGCGTAATCGGGTATAACTTAATTTAAAGCCTGTCTATCACATTCATCGCTCGGATTTGTGGCGTCTCACCGTTCGTGGCGCCCTTACAGCCTTGTATGACACCAGTGATTCTGTGGTCAGGTTTTATTTGCTGACGGAGCACAGAAACATTGGAGTATGCCAGGAACGCAGCATCGAGGGCGTTCGTGCCTTCCCATGGAGCATTTCCGGCGTGTGCGCTATTTCCTTCCGTGAAAGATTACAAAATCTGACATGGTCGACTTACGAGTGACCGAAAAACTCGACGTCGATCGGTTGCGAGGCAAGACATGTTCCGGTGGACATGGAATTAAGTGGGCCCGCAGAGGGGTGGCACCTGATAACACAGTCAGTGACTTTCTCATCGCGCAAGCTGCCACAGACATGAGGCATGCGTGCATCTCATTATAACCACCGCGTTCAAGGAGGGTCACCTTCCCGCCACCGCCCTCTTCTCCTGGACAGGATCATCGTTTCAAGTTAAGCCTTGTCCCCCACCGCCGGGACTTACCGGGTGTTCCAAGTAGAACGACCTTCCCACTGACGTTGTGAGCTAACAATGCGGATCTTATTGCGATGGCTATCCCGACGCCGCCCACGGCGATCAGGTTATGGCCACACGCATGCCCAATCAAGGGTAACGCATCCATTTCGGCGTTTATGCCAATGGTCCTTCCACCCTTACCGTGGGTGAACTCAGCCCTCCATGCAGTCTGGAGGCCTAGGTAATGCCGAGTCACAAGAAAACCGTGACTTTCCATGAAATCAGTCAAGGTGTCATGTGCATAACTGAGGGAAGGGTTGTCACGGCGAAATAATGTTATCTCCCATATGTAATGGACACGTACTGTTCTTCGAATCTGAGTTCCGGGTGATCTACGACAAAGTGTGGACAAGGTATTCAGTGCTTACGTCGGAATCAACCTACCGTGGATGCTAAGACTCAAGAATCTGAGGGCCGAATCAATGGTATCGATTGCGGTGATGATGGTTGTCATGAAATCCTGCTTTGCGACGGTTGGAGGCAAGGTTCCATGATAGGCTGGAGGCGGATCGAGGCTTTGCCTAGTTGGACTGGAGTGAAAGTCGCAACAAGATTCAAAAGATAAGGGGATGTCAACACAGGCAGCCTGTGTTCAGCATAGTCAGCAAACACTGCAGTCTAACAACGACTGAATAGCGAACGACATCGTTGAGATTAGCATCCTCTCGTTTGAAAGATCGATCAGGTAGGCTGCTCTGGCTTGTCGTACGCGGAGGGAGAGGATTCGACGCAAGTAGACGCTTGAAGGGAAAACAGCAGTTGCGACCGTGGTTATCCAGCGGCGGGACAGGCATCGCGGGGGTGGTGGTGTGAAAGGGGGAGTGAGGACAGGGTCCGCTCCATGGAAAAAATCGAGTTTATCAACATTCCGGGCGTCTGCGCAATATACACATTCTGTTTCTTGGACACTCAGTGAGCGAGACGCGTGATCCGAAGTCCGGAATAATCGGCATTACTTAAGCATGCCCTACTGGTAAATTCATCAACCGTCAAAATGCTTGCCGACGCGAGATCGATTTACCCATGGGCTCCGAGTCGGAGGTCCCTGAGACGGGTCGTGGCACTCTGTTCCGAGGTCAGTGACTGGCCTCGTGTAACATGAGCCCCTGATTTGGAGTTGCTTGTGTTTCAACAAAGAAAAGGTACACCTCATGGTTGACAGTTTATCGAGGAACACGCACTTGGATAGAAACGTGTCAGATCAATATTCCGCCCCGATGGCCGCAGATACGACTGCGGTGCCCCGAGGAGCTGATGGCTGTTCGAATCACCGTGACGCGTAAAAAGATACGCGCGTACCTGTGAATGGGCAAATCAATCGAACGTCCTTCGCATTTGATTAAATTGGCCTGGATGACGCATCTCCTGTGATGTCGGCGTGCTGGTGACATAAAGGTAAGAGGCGTGACTCACGGCCATGACAGCAGAAATATGGAGAAAGTGGAGGCAAAACGATGTGCGGGCCTGGCCGGGAATTGAACCCGATAGCTGCAACCATAACAAGGAATCATACTACTAAACCACTGCCAGGCTGACATGACGCAGCTTCATGTCGCCAGTTAGGTACATATGTAAAGCACACCGGCGGGGAAAGAACATAATATTGACCATTTCAAGGGAATCAAGAAGCTCGGAGTACATAAGTACTACTAGATTTGTTGACCTTTCAATTGGGTTCCAGCCTTGACGGGGGACTTCCAATAGCGTGGTAGTTCGCCGTGGTATATGAAATTCTAGACTTTCTACCCGTTAGCATCTCCACTCTTGGTGGCGGAGAGTTTGGTCCAGTTGTGTTTACCTACCAAAGACGGATCGAGCCTGGAATTCAACACGCGCGGGTAAATACCTACCAAGACAAATCCTACAGTCACCGTAAGCTTCGAAGGAACAGTTTGGCGTCTGCGATGAGCATGGCGTCGACTATCACCTCTGTGCACACAGACAACCTTGGTCAGATCTTTCAAGGACTTCGGAATCCCAGTCATGAAGCTCGCCTTCAGTCCGCTGTCGACTTGCGCCGTTATGTGAGTCCCGGGCACTGTGTGATCTGGCTATGGTATTGAGTTTCTTGCAGGTTGCCGCTACAGTAGTTGAAATGCCCAATGACGCCGCAGTGAAGTTGTGGGACGACGACATCAACAAGCGAATATTTGACCTCATGCACAGTCAGAACAACGTCGAGAGACTGGGGGGGCTGTTAGCAATCGGTGTGCTTCTGTTTCCTGTCCATCCCTCCGTGCACCACATTGAATATTTGGCCCAGATCATCTTTTAGAGAGTGACGGAGAAGACATCGTCGGATCAAAGCGATACCTCTACAGGTTCTACAATTATGTGAAGCAACTCCTTCCAAACCACGACGTCAACATCATGTTGGCGGCCTCGAAGACTCTAGGGCAAATAGCAGCCATCGGGGGTGCCGACTTCGGCGAAGGATTTATGGATCTTGAAGTGCCAGCAGCTGTCGAGCTTCTCCAGGGCCCTGAACCGCCACGTTATGCTGGCGTCCTTATCTTGAAAGAATTGGCCCGCAATAGTGCGAACTACTTCCATTCCCACATCAGCCTTGTTTTCGACAAGATTCTTATTCCGTTGAGAGACTCCCGTGTCATGGTTCGGGAAGGTGCAGCGGAGCTTCTGGCGGCGTGTTTGGAAATTGTGACAAGTAGAGAACGGCAAACGCGGACGACGTATCTCATGAAAATTCTTCAAGATGCCCAGTTAGGGCTAAAGATGGCACAACCAGAAGTGATTCATGGATCGTTGCTCATGTATCGCGAGTTGCTACTCCATGGGGATTCGGTGAGTTTGACGGTATTATTATCGATAGAGAGTAGACTCGTGATCGTCTTCCTTTAGTTTATGAGGGAATCATTCCTAGATACAGCAGAGCAGATCCTGCGTTTCAAATCCCACAGGGACAGTCTGGTGCGAAAAATGGTCATCACCCTCATTCCGACCCTTGCAGCATACGACACTCAATCGTTCTCTGAGCATTACCTGCATAAATCGATGAGTCATCTCCTCACACAACTTGAGAAACCCAACGAGCGATCTTTTGGTGCGCCCTGTTGCATCACACCTCTGTCAGGATTGCTTAATAGATGGCAGCCTTTATTGCTATTGGGCATACTGCAACTGCGGTTGGAAGCGAAATGAAGTCTTTCCTTGACTCCATCATGGCTCATATCAAACTTGGACTGCAACAAAGAGGGTCTGTGCGCTGCGATGTTTCCATTATTGCTTCTGACGTCCATGTTAGGAAGAAGAATGCGCCATCAGAAGAGCCCATATTTCAATGTGTTGGCATGCTAGCGTCGGCTGTTGGACCGAACCTGACAAAGTTGCTGCATGATCAGCTGGACCTGTTCTTTGCATGTGGGTTGAGCGAACCTTTGCGACAAGCTCTGGTAGCCATCGCCAGGAATATTCCACCGCTACTGAAAACAATCCAGGATCGTCTGTTGGACCTGCTCTCGGTGATTTTGATCGGGCAACCGTACAAGGTCATTGGCGCGCCGGCTTCGCTGGTGCGAGGCGATGTCGCTGCTTATCCACGTGATATGTCTGCTACGAAGACGGGAAAAAGTCCCGATTTGATTACGCTCGCGCTCTCGACACTCGGCTCATTTGACTTCAGCGGTAAGAGGGGAGAATGTAATTCTTGAAAGTTGATTCTGAGTGCAGCGTAGGACATGTGTTGAACGAGTTTGTGCGAAGCGCGGCGCTACCATACCTCGAGGACGACAATGCAGACGTGCGACGTGCGGGTGCGCTGACGTGCTGCAGGCTATTCGTGCGAGATCCGATCTGCTACCAGGCAAGCAGTCACGCGATCGAGATCATCAGCGACGTGCTTGATAAATTGCTCACTGTCGGCATCGCGGATCCTGGTAAGCAAAGCACCTCTTTGACTCTCGCTTGCTCCCGACCTCTTCTAGACGCGACCATCCGCCAGACCGTGCTTTCATCGCTGCATGAACGCTTCGATAAACATCTCGCACAGGCCGAGAATGTCCGCTCCATTTTTATATCCCTTAATGACGAGGTCTTTGAGAACCGTGTCACCGCCGTTGGCCTGATCGGCCGCCTCGCGAAGCACAACCCCGCATACGTCATGCCATCTCTCCGCAAGGCCCTCATACAGCTCCTCACGGAGCTGGAGTACTCCACTGTTACGTGCGTATCTTTGACTTCTGGCTTTTTACAGCTCACACCTCCTAGACGCAACCGTGAGGACTGCACTCGTCTTCTCACTCTACTCGTCAGCGCGACTCAGAGGCTCATCAAGCCATATGCTCTCCCTATTCTTCGCGTACTGATCCCCAAGGCCAACGACAGCAACCCAGCCGTCGCTGCCAATGTCCTTATGTGTCTTGGCGAACTTGCTGCCGTTGGAGGGGAGGATGTCGCCCCTCACATTCCCGAGCTTATGCAAGTCATTATTGCCAGACTGCAGGACCCAGCCCACGTCAAGAGAGATGCTGCGCTACGTACTTTGGGACAACTCTGCTCAAGCACAGGTTACGTTATATCTCCCTTGATTGACTACCCTCAGCTTCTTCCCATTCTTGGGAGAATTCTGAGGACAGAGTCCGGTTCGTCTCGTCGTGAAGTCGTGAGGGAGATCGTCAAGGTCTTGGGAATTCTCGGTGCCCTTGACCCCTACAGACGCAAGGTAGGCCGGACGACTTCGTGATATCCACACCTCGTCTTGAAACCCTGTTTCAGACAAGACCGGATGAAGATGGAGCTGCCGAGGGGACCCTCCCAGCTGTCAATACAGCTACCACCACAAGCACTGGCTCCTTGACAGGTTCCGACGACTACTATCAGACGGTAGTCATCACGGCACTCTTAGCTGTCTTAAGGGATCAGTCTATGAGTAACCACCATCATACTGTGATCGAAGCTATTATGAATATTTTCAAGACCCAGGGCTTGAAGTGTGTCACTTTCTTACCGCAGGTGATCGTCTTTGAGGAGGCGCCGCGATCTCTAGTTGATATCGCTATTAGATCATCCCGGCATTCGCCACTGTGGCACGCACATCTACCGCTCGGCTGCAGGAATTCCACTTACAGCAACTCGCAATATTGGTTGGAATCGTCAAACAACATGTCCGAAATTACACCCCTGAAGTGTTCAGGCTTGTGACCGACCTTTGGGAGAATGCGTCACTCCAACTGCCCATCGTCTCCCTCGTAGAGGCGCTGGGTAGGGCATTGGATGCGGAGTTCAGACCCTTCCTGCCCACTATCCTGCCTCTCCTCCTCAAAGTTTTCGAAGGGGAGCTTACCGAGAAGAGAATGGCGACACAAATCAAAATATTTGATTCGTTCCTCACTTTCGGTGCCAATATCGAAGAGTACCTCCATCTTATCATTCCAGTTATCGTCAAAGCTGCGGAGAGGTTAGATGCAACAACCATCCTCCGTAAGCGTGCTATTCAGACGGTGGCTCACTTGTCCCAACGTGTCAACTTTTCGGACCACGCTTCCCGAATTGTACATCCCCTTGTTCGAGTCCTTGATGGTCAGAATAACGAACTTCGGATGGCAGTAATGGACACGCTGTGCGCCATCGTTGTCCAGCTTGGCTCAGATTTCGCTATTTTTGTTCCTATGATCAATAAGGTGCGCTTCTCCGATTATTCTGGTCTCAGTGAATCTGAAATAGCTGTAGTGCTTGCTTCGTAACCGCATCCACCACCCGAGATATGAAAATCTCATCACCAAACTCTTGAATGGTGAACGTCTGCCTCAAGAGTCTGGCATCCATGAGTTATTGGAAAATTCGAGAGCTGCTGAAATTTCTGCACCCGCCGAGCCAGCCAAGCTGACGGTCAACCAGCAACATCTGAAACAAGCCTGGGACGTGTCTTCTGTTTCTTCGCGCGATGATTGGACGGAGTGGATGCACCGCCTCTCTGTTGAATTCATGAAAGAGTCGCCTTCTCATGCCCTCAGAGCTTGCATGAGCCTGGTCGAATTCCATCCACCACTTGCGAAGGACCTTTTTAATGCTGCCTTCATCTCTTGCTGGACTGAGTTGTATGATCAATATCAGGTAGGTGTACTGTCATCCAGTTACTTCCCTGAATTCAATGTTTGCTTAGGAAGGACTTGTCCGCTCCATTGAAGCGGCAATCACGTCTCCCACTGCGCCATCCGAATTGATCCATAGATTACTCAGTCTTGCAGAGTTCATGGAACATGAGGAGAAACCGCTCCCCATCGAACATCGCACTCTTGGGGAGTACGCCATGAGGTTCCATGCGTACGCGAAGGCGCTTCACTACAAAGAGTTGGAGTTTTTTACTGAAACGTCGCCAAATATCATCGAGGCATTGATAGGTATTAACACCAAGCTACAGCAACACGATGCGGCATGGGGTACGCTCGTTATCGCACGAGAGCAATACGACGTTAGTAAACACGAGGAGTGGTACGAGAGACTCGGGAGATGGCAGGAAGCACTGGCCGCCTATGAGAGGAAAGCTGAAGAAGATCCCGATGCACCTGATGTCCAAATTGGTCGGATGAAATGCCTGCACGCACTCGGAGAGTGGGATCAACTAGCTGCTCATGTGGAGGAAACCTGGTCGAATGCAAATCACGAAGATCGTAGAGAAATTGCCCCGATGGCTGCTGCCGCTGCTTGGTCACTGCACGAGTGGGATTCCATGGACGACTACATTACAACGATGAGGAGCGATTCCCCAGATCGAGCTTTCTACAAAGCTATCTTGTCCGTTCACCAAAACCAATTCCCCAAGGCACTGAGGGAAATAGGCAAAGCGCGCGACTTGCTAGAGCCGGAACTAACGTCCTTCGTTGGCGAAGGTTATGGACGTTCATACAAGTGAGTCACCCGTCACTCTATCGTCGGTGGCGTTGTCCTAACATTACTTAGCACCCTCGTTCGTGCTCAGATGTTGTCTGAACTTGAGGAGATCATAATGTACAAGCAATACGCTGATCAACCAGACCGGCAACAAGCAATGCGGAAGACATGGATGAAGAGGTGCGTGCCTTAATGATCGCTTCAAACGTGTCAGCTTAGATACTTCAAGATTACAAGGTTGCCAGCCCGACGTTGAGACTTGGCAACGTATATTACAGGTCAGGGCGCTTGTTTTGAATCCCGAAGATGATCCTGTCATGTGGATTAAATTTGCGAACCTCTGCCGGAAATCGGATCGAATGGCGTTGGCAGAGAAGACGATCAACTCGCTTCTGTCACCAGAGAGGGTGTGTCATAGTTTCCGAGATAATTAACACCGTATAATGATCCGAGAGGTCAGTTACAGCATCTGCGGGATGACCAACAACACCTGAAGGCGCCTCCAAACGTGGTATATGCTCAGCTGAAGTATATGTGGGCAAATGGGTCTCGCGAAGACAGTCTGAGCTTCCTCTGCCAGTTCTCTGCGAGCCTTGCAAGGGATCTGCAAGTGGAAACGAGGGAGCTTTCACAACGGCCTGGCGTCAGCAAACACAAGCTGGATGAACTGTCACGCCTCCTCGCCCGCTGCTACTTCAAACAAGGTCAATGGCAAGTTGATTTAAAGGAGGATTGGGGCGCCGTGAGTGCCCATGTATTTGTGTGATATTAAAGCTAACCCCTTGCGAAGCGAAACGTCAAAGATATTTTGCACTCGTATCTCCTTGCTACGCACTACGATCCTAACTGGTACAAGGCATGGCACACGTGGGCTCTTGCAAACTTCGAAGTCATCGGACACCTGGAAAATCAGAGGGAAAGCACGGCTACTGATGTGCCGGGTAGCGGACTGGCCGCACACATTGTGCAAGCCGTTCAAGGTCGTTTGTTGTCAGTATAAGGGATAATCCGCCACTCATCCGGCACCTCACAGGTTTCTTCCGTTCAATAGCTCTACGAAACGAGAACGCTCTGCAGGACACCCTGCGACTCTTGACGCTATGGTTCAAATTTGGTGCTCATGACGACGTTAGCCAAGCGATGGCAAGTGGTTTTTCCGTTGTCGAGGTCGATACGTGGCTGGAAGTCATTCCACAAGTGAGTGTTATTCCACCAGTATCCATCGCTCTACTCATTGCAGCCAGATCATTGCACGTATTCAAACACCGAGTGGGAATGTCAGACGCAATATCAACAACTTGCTGACCGAAGTCGGCAAGCATCACCCCCAAGCATTAATATATCCCCTCACTGTAGCTTCGAAATCTTCCAGTGTCTCCAGAAGAAATGCAGCTCTCAGTATCATGGATAGGATGCGGGAGCACTCTCCCGTCATTGTTGAGCAAGTACGTATGCTCGTTCCTGAGGGCTGTCAGTTAATAATAGTGACACATGCTAGGCTCTCGTAGTCAGCCACGAACTTATTCGTGTGGCCATATTGTGGCACGAGATGTGGCACGAAGGTCTCGAAGAGGCTTCAAGATTATTCTTCAATGACAAGAACCCAGAAGGCATGATTGCCACTCTGGAGCCCTTGCACGAGTTGCTGGAAGCAGTAAGTATGATGTTGACTACGATCTAATGAGTCTTCTTGACTTTCGTTCAGGGCCCGACTACTGCCCGCGAGACATCCTTCGCTCAGGCTTTCGGCAGAGACTTGCATGAAGCTCGTGAAGCCTGTCGTCGTTATCGTGCGTACGGAGAAATGTCAGAGTTGAATAAAGCTTGGGACATCTACTACGGAGTATGACTCAAACGCGATTCAGCATTCTGGCGCTAACTTGGCTCCAAACCCAGGTATTTAGGAAAGTGGAGAAACAGTTGCCCCAGCTCACCACACTAGACCTGCAATATGTCTCACCTCAATTACTGAAAGCGCGGAACCTGGAGCTAGCAATGCCAGGTATGTTCGCCCAACGTTGATGTATCATGCTTTCGTATCAGTAATTTTCGGTAGGTACCTACCAGAGTGGCAAACGCGTGATCAAGATTGCGAGCTTTGCAACCAAGTTGACGGTCATTGCCTCGAAACAGCGACCGAGGCGCTTATCACTCAAGGGAGACGACGGCAAGGATTATCTCTATGGTTTGAAAGGTGAGCTATTCGCCAATCTCTAACTCCCGCACACCTACCCATGGATTCAGGCCACGAAGACTTACGCCAGGATGAGCGTGTCATGCAACTTTTTAGCCTCGTAAACACCTTACTTTCAGTGGACACCAACAGCTTCAAGAGACGCTTGCATATTCAACGATACGCCGTTATCCCGTTGGCGCCTAATGCTGGCCTGATGGGATGGGTCAAAGATAGTGACACCCTTCATGTGCTCGTTCGCGATTACCGTGATTCTCGCAAGGTATTGCTTAATATTGAGTACCGATTAATGCTCCAGGTATGTGACGTCGCGCGGGTGGCGATATCGTTCAGGCTGACCTTCGCTTCAGATGGCGCCTGACTACGAAAACTTAACACTCCTCCAAAAAGTAGAGGTATTTGAATATGCCCTCGAAAATACCACAGGGCAAGATTTATACCGGGTGCTATGGTTGAAGAGCCACAATTCCGAGCATTGGCTAGAAAGGCGTGCCACTTACACGCGGTCCCTCGCTGTCAACAGCATGGTTGGCCATATTTTAGGGCTAGGGGATCGCCATCCTTCCAACCTTCTTCTCGAAAGAAGCACGGGAAAGGTTGTTCACATCGATTTTGGTGACTGTTTTGAGGTTGCCATGCATCGAGAAAAGTTCCCGGAAAGAATACCTTTCCGTCTTACCAGGATGTTGACACATGCCATGGAGGTGAGTTTCGAGGTGCGTGTTATATTTAGAAGTGTCTGATATTAGTTTCCAGATCAGTGGAATCGAAGGTAGCTTCCGACACACGTGTGAAATCACGATGTCCGTGCTCCGGGCGAACAAGGAATCGCTTATGGCAGTGCTCGAGGCTTTCGTTTATGATCCACTTATCAATTGGCGACTGATGCAAGCCGACGTCGATACCAGACGACAGGAAGGTAGTGTGAACCGAATCATTAAAACGATATAACGCCAATAACAATTCATTTCAGATGTTGACACCGACCCAGGGAGGGCTGCAGAGCTTGCAAGGGTGGCGGCATATCCTCAAGCCCCCACTCGAAGACTTCGCGCCGATGAAAATGACATTTTCAATGGTGCCTATTCGTATATTCCCGATTTTCCTGCCAGTTGTCAACTAACCCGTGGCAGACGCGATTGGAGAACCAGGAGCGAGGCAAGAAGTCAGGAACGAGCGGGCCCTACTTGTGTATAACCGCGTGCAACACAAGCTTACAGGTGCGTCACTCGCAAGTCACAGGTCGCAGACCAAAACCATAACCATATGCTTCCACAGGCAGAGACTTCAACCCCGATGTTGTACTCACTGTTCCAGCTCAAGTAGATAAGCTCATCCTCCAGGCTACTTCGCTGGAGAATCTTTGCCAGTGTTTCTCTGGATGGTAGGCTCCGCGATGATTGTCAGCATCTTGAGACTCACTTCAGAACTTTTAGGTGCGCATTTTGGTAACCCACGCCGGCTCTATTTACTATATTCTTTGCTACTCGTCTATACTTGTATGCATCCCCCCGCGTTAGCCGACCCACCGATCATGCATTTGACGCAACCTGCCAAGTTAGGCAATTGGTTGATTTCGCCAATACTTACTACTACTAGAGTAAGCGCTAAGTCACGTCCATCCACGCTGTATTCTACCTTGTTCCACAACCATCGTATCGAATCACTATGCCGCGAGGTGTCCCAAACCCGAAGAAAGATGACTTTGGTCTGCGTTACACATCCATGCATGTACCTCTGGCGTACGTTTGGTCCTGTGGTACTCGTACGATCACTGACGAGTATGTGCAGGCTGAATCCCAAGCACATGGGTACAACGTATCTCAAGGCTGAGTCACAAAGCCTCTGGGCTAGGAATGCTGCTCAAAAGCAGAAAATGCCAGCCGAAGATACGCCTACGCCTGTGGATCAAAGGTACGCGTTCATTTACAATACAGCGCGCTAGCGTTGCGCGACGAACTCTGAGCAACCAGCATAGACGTGGCTCACAAGTCATAGTCATCCATCCGGGTTCGAGGTTCCTCCGTATTGGCAGAGCTTCCGACGTAACACCCCTCACTGTCCCAAATGTTATCGCGAGGAAGTGCAATGGGACCATTCCCGAACCTGAGTATATAGAAAGCGTTGCGCGTCCGCGGAAAGGGCGCAATGTACCATCTGCGAATTCCGACGGAGATGAGTACGAAGTCGCGCCGCCTTCTGACGATCCCGTAAGCCATACTCATGATGAATCCTCTTCAACTGCCTTGAAACCTGTAGTTCGAAGTTAAACTAGCTTCGATCACAGTTTCGCTTCGGGAAAGGATGCGATTCTACAAGCTTCGTGTTACGCCGAACGCGACGAGTATCGCATCGACGTTCAATGAACAGTTCAAACCAGAAATTATTCCCGAGCAGAATGACCCTTTCTGGGTGGATTGGATTCACGAACCCTCGCGTGATGACGCGTATTTGGTTGGAGACAAAGTACCACTTCTCGTTGCCCTCTCCAGACGTACATGACCTTATTCTGTGTCGATCCAGGCCTTGCGGATATCAGACCCTCGAGCTCTGAATTATACGATCCGATGGCCAATTCATGGTTCCAATTTTAACAGAAGGGATTATCCGTCCGTTCAGATGATCTTGGATGACATCGAAACTACCATTAGTAGTGTGCTCGAAGAGAAACTAGGCATCGAGCGTCGTGACTTCAAGGTTGGTAGATCCTTATTAGAAATCAAGTCTTGCTTGACGCCCTTTGCCTTTGCCACATTCCATAGAACTACTCTGTCATGCTGGTCATCCCGGACTTCTATGACCGGGTCTACGTCCGAGAATTTGTTAATATTCTCTTGGTGTCACTAGGATTCAAGCAAATTTGCGTGCAACAGGTGCGTCCCGGTTTCGCCTTTTGAGTGCTAACTTGACCATTAATCGTCCAGGAATCGCTCGCGGCAACTTATGGGGCCGGGATAAGCAATGCGTGTGTCGTTGATATCGGAGCTGCCAAAACCAGTGTAGCTTGCGTCGACGAGGGCCTGGTCATCTCCGATTCAAGGTATACCTATCGGTATTCTCAGGTGTGGTGCTGATTGCTATCGAAGGATGACACTCAATATGGGCGGCAACGACATAACAGAGTTTCTGTACGTTCTGCTCGAAAGGATAAACTTCCCCTACCGAGACATCAATTTGGCTCGGTGGCACGACTGGTTGGTGATGGAAGATCTGAAGTCGCGTATATGCACGTTGGCGGAGGTTTGTGCTTTCATTTGGTTTTCTTGAACAAATAATAAAAGATGACGGCAGGGCGACGTGGCCTTGAATTTGTACGATTTTGTCGTGCGACGATATGGTCATCCCACAGAGAAGTATGGTCTCCGTGCTTATGATGAAATTATCATCGCCCCTATGGTTGGTATCTGCGATCATGGGTCCCTTTAGGTCCTCACACTCCCCCTTCAGTGCATATTTGAACCCCGTGTGATTGAGTTTGACCGAAAACGCGTGGGTCTTCGGCCCATGTCGAGTACCGACGTCACGGAAGAAATTGTTGAGAATCAGACGGATCATGTTGTAAGTCACAATGAATGTCCCCCCAGTGTGCGAGGCGTCCTTTATCGTAAAATACAGACACAGGCAATGATTATCTCTACACAACACTTGCTTCCGTCACCCCCATCTGCTGCGGATGGGTCGGCAGCAAAAGTTGTTTCCGCCGTACCCTCGCAAGGAGGTCAAGACTTCAACTATTCGTATATTCTGTTCTTCTGACTGGAATACTACAGGGAGCCCACCTAACCCCTCTGAGAACGATGCGAAAGTTGAACAACAAGAAGTCTCACTTCCTTCCACTGCGGACCCAACGCCTCCGCCGCTGGTAGCAGAGCCAACTGACGGTGATGCGACGATGGTCATAGATCCAGAACGAGGAAACAAAACACCCCAGGCCAACCCCCCCGCCCCACCTGCACTACAAGTGCTGCCTCAACCTGGCCCCTCATCTGGCAACTCTCCTGGTGGCCTTCCCATCGATGTTTGTGCCGAAGCGAGCAAGCTGCCTTTGGATATCGCCATTTTTAACGGTGCGCGGGCATGCGGCGGTGACGACAAAATACGGAAGTATCTTCAAGCCGTTCTCGTTATTGGTGGGGGAGCGCAGATTCCTGGAATGGCCCATGCGCTGGAGAGCCGGTATTTTTTTTCCTTTCGAGTAGACGGAGCGCCGTCTGATGAACCTGGCTGTGTGAAGGTTGCAGGCCATCGCAACCCCGTTAGTTCCTAACATGGATAAGGTGCAGATTATTGCGCCGCCGAAAGACGTGGATCCCAGGGTGCTGGCCTGGAAGGGTGCCGCTGTCCTCGGTAAAATGGATTCTGTTGGGGATCTATGGCTTACTCCGGCTGACTGGGTATGTCTTGTATTCCGTTTTGTCCGCATCAGATATGACGGATCACGCCACAGGACCTGTTGGGAATGAGAGGATTAAAAGAGCGGTGTTTCTACCTTTGATTGATGGACCTCCCGCGGAGATCTCAATAAAGTTTTCCGTTCATTGACAAGCGCTCCATGGGGCTAGGGGCTCGGTACACTACGATAACAAGCAACATATATCTGGTGTTCGTAAATATTCTGGCAATATTGCACATGATTGTAAAGTAATCCGCGAGCTTCTTGAACCCGAGAATCCGTAGCAGTGTCATTCACCACACCCGAACTTACGGAAGCTGTCAAATCTGGCATAGTTTATGCTTTGATACCAGCGCTTCTGCATATCAGACTTCGAGCCGATTCTTGATGTTGACGAAATCTGCTGGTTTCAACGTGTTCCATTTCGCAGCGATAGACGTCATCTCAATTCTCCCCGCCCTGCCAGCGAAGAAAGGAATGGAAAAACGAGTGTCAAATCAGCTCAATAAAGTATACAACCCCTGAATCTAAGGCATCACGTACCTCTCCCGTTCACACCATTCCTGTCTGCTGTGACCATCCTCGCACCAGTCTGACAGGGGGTGAGAATCCAAAGTCGATGCACTGGCGAACTCGTGAGAGATGCAGTCGACGAATCCTCGAATTGCAACGTCAGCTGTTCGGTTCGGCGTGAATGGAAAACGGGAGGTGGGGCGCGGCGTCAGCTCCGGCGCATGAGGAAGGGCGCTCCTGCACAATGGGCAGTCGACGGCTTCATGCCAACCCCCACAGCCTTTATGCAGACGGGAAAAAAACCATTTCAAAATGCAAGTGGCGCAAAAGGTATGACCACAGTCACGGGGAACCAACGAATATGGACAAGCCCTAAGGAACCAAGGTCCGTGAGAGGAACTGATAAGTATCAGAGGGATGTAAAACGTACATGACCTCAAAACATCTGTAAGGCACGGAGCCGGTTAGTTAAGACAGCTGAAATTGTGAATAATGAAACTTACAACGGACAAGTGAAATATTCCTCCAAATGCTTGAGAGTTAATTGGGCAGAGTTGATCTTGACTTGGACGGTCAGCTCTTGCTTGGCCTGAAGGGCAATGTCCAACTGTTCCTCGAGTTCTTTCACCTTTGAGAATCCTTGATTGGCATTGGCTGTCCGTGCAGAGGAACACGTGGATACTGCGTTGGCGCGGTGACTCGCATACCGCGCCCTCAGTCGCAAAACCTGAACTTCGATCTTCTTCCCACACTCCCTGCGCGACTTCGATCTCTGGGACTCATCCTCGACCGCCATCGACGGCATCTTACGTTTCCTGATGCTGCTGTGTGCGTCCACCTCGGTTGGCTCCACTCGCGATGCTATCAGCGATGGAGCTTAGGCCCGGGATTCGGTGGGAAAGCACGAGCTATCACTGACATCGCTGGGATGATCGCCGTTTCTCGTGATCACCCCTCAGTCGCGCAGACCGACGTACGGCGCTAGATTCCATGCTCTTCGTCCGCAGGTGAGATGGCTCCTGTGTCGCTCTGGCCATGACAGACAAAGTGGACGGGCTCGCGAGCTCAGATCTGACCGGATTTAGAAGGTCCTGTAGTCGTGTCACGTGGGAAACGTTCGCGCTCAGCGCTCAGGGCTGGCCGCCCACGCTTAGCGGAGGACCCTAGTACGAAAACGCTCACGTCGTTCTTCGAATCTGAAGTAACATACGCGATTGCCACGATGGAATGTCCGGTAGTTGATCCGCCGCCATCCGGTCCTCACTAATCTCTTGATAGCCTAGTGCGGACAGGGGGCAATGAGGTAGAACCGCAGCGAGCGTACACTCACCCATGCCAGCGGTCGAATTCAACTCTCGCGACTTTCGAATTTTTAGGTCAGACTCGACCCGGTAGGTCATATTATCGCTTAATATTTGCATGCCTTCTGGTGCATTCGGATCAGAGGCTGAGCGTGAGAGGTTTCAAATGAAATTTAAAGTGCACTGATCAACGGAATGGCTTCCAGTCCTTCCGCAGCTCATACTTACTCGCGTCGTCGAAATCTCCGTCGTTTTCGCACTAATCCCTTTACGTATTTTTCAAATAGCTCCAAAGGCTTGTCACCCCGTGGTCGCGGGTCCGCGAATAACATTCGTGTCCTTTCAGTCATTCATTCAGCAAGTTGAAGGGTGTGAATGTACGATCGCCTTCTGGACTAGTTGGGAAATCAGAAGTGCGCGTTCTAGTCACAATCAAGCTCCCCTATGCATTATGACACTTATCAAATTCTCTCCCGAGTTGTATGCAACAGCCTCGATGATTTGTGTGGTTTTCCTTGTGGCGGCCACGGGATTACTGTACGGCTCTCAATACAGCTCATTGTTTCCATCCGATCACTTGGCGTGTGCTGGTATAACAATCTTAGCGGTACTGATTAACCTACACAGATACTGCGCGACCGGGCAGGAAGTCATGTTTCGTGGCACCGCACGAGTCCTGGCAGCAGGGTCTTCACCAACAGCGGTGCAAGAACAATACGGCAGGCCTTTGCGACGGAGGCGGTGGCGTCTTGGATTATGGAATGGCTACGCCGACGCGTCAAGGTTCATAACAGGGGAGTGCGATGCGTTTTGTATCCTGCCGGCTTCCGGGTCAGCCGGGAATGAGTAGTCGGATAGTACGATCAAATGATTTGCCCGGGATGAGCTCGAAATCAGTTCTGAACGCATGCTCATGTGCAGTCGAAGCTTCTAAGTATACGACGATACCTTGATGATTATCTGATAGGCGTGCTCAATGCATGTCTCTGAAGAGTACTGTACTCGCCTAATTAAGGCGCTTCCCCGGTTGCCGGGGACAATATATGTAAGTAGTTTGTACTTGCTACTTGGGACACCGCCATGCATACACCGGAAATCACCGCCACGCCGGGCTGCTGAAGGCCGACTTGGATATGCCAACCCAAGTCCAACCGAACCTGCAGAAATTCCCAGGGTCGAGTTACTCCGAATGTGGAACGATCGAGCATGATTTGAGTCGGAGAGACTAGGATAATCGGCCAAGGGGGAAGAGAAAAAGTCCGGAGGCGAACCTGATGCCGGCTGATTGCGATATCGAAGAAAGAAGCACGAGACACACGCGAGGGAGTCGCCAATGTGGGTAATATTATTTCGACACGGCCCTTCGACGGCGCGAACAAGGTTAGACGCGGGTCCGAGAGCCAAATGGATGTGGCATGACGGTGGCGAGTGGCCAGTGCATAGGCTTTCTGATGGAGGTGGCCGAAGCTGTGGGTGAGCTTGTTGGCTCGTCGCGGGTCGGTCTCGGCAGCGACGGCCTCAATGAACTGTCGGAAACTTTCATGTCAACCCGAGAAAAAGGAAGACTCGGCCCAGCGGACGGGACCGGTTATTTGAAATAAGAAGCGCTGTGCCAGACACGTTATTTCGGATCTGCAGATTTGATTGAGACGTGACATGTTGTTGTCACGGTGTGACAACGCGATCATCATCCGGGGGCGCGGTCGTGTCGTCACACCAGTGCTTCTATGCCAACTGAACGCGCCCAACGACGAAGCGGGTGTCCCGCTGCGCCCAGTGCGAGGTGGGATGTGTATGTTGCTCGTCCGCATGGTGTGTTTGTCAAGCAGTACGTACGCGTCTTCCCCATCTCGCCCGTAAATAACCGTCGACAGACTGCCTCGAATCGAACCGATCATTTAATCGCGTCATCCCCTTTTCCGTCACGTCTTTCCCTCGTCCGTTATCCGTTTTCTGCCAAGTCGGTCCGCCAGATCTTCCCCATGCAAACCCAACTTCACGTACAGCCTCGTGTCCTTCCCCACCACCTCTCCGGTCCATCCCGTTCACCTGTCCTTGACAAAGTCCCTCCCTCCGCTGCTCATTCCGCCCCGAGTCTTCCTTCCGTCATGCATGCTTTTCTGGACGATCAGGTTCCCCGTTCCGAACCCCGTAATCACACACTATTCACCTCTCCACACCAATGCCCCATTTCGGCTTCAAAGCAGTCTCGGCCGACTCTCCCTTCCCATCCCCGCGCCCTCTCTCTCTCTCATCCCGACCCGCGTTTCCAAACGCATTCCCCGCCTCACGTCTCGCCTTCTCCGTCACCGCCGCATGTTCGTCCCGCTCCGTTATTTCCTCCGCCTCACAGCGCACCATATCATCAAAGTCATTTTGCCTCATCGGCAACTCCCAATATGGACGGTTACCCAATCGCGAACCCCGGTGACCGTTATGTACGGGGTACTGATAAATACCCTCACCTTGACCAACGCCGCATGTCCGAACCGGCCATGTATGGTAACGCAGCAGCAAGCGGCTACCCAAGCCATGCGGCTAATCTCTCTAACGCCCGGCATCATCAGCTCCAACACCAATACTCGTACGTGCCCCCGCAATCGTACGGCCCCCACTCCCCTCCCCTCCGTCGCTCTTCAGACACTCGGTCAATCAGCAGCTCCCCCTGGAAGGAAGATCATCATCTTCCACTGCACCCCTACGATCCCATCGGGCTAGAAGAGCCATTATCACCACTGAATTCTACTTTCTCTGGTGGTGAGAGTCCGGCCATGCCGGCGATGATGTTTGGATCTCTCCACGAAGATTACGGTCCGTCCCCTCCAGGCACTGGCACATCCGCTTCCTCCGCTCCACCCGCCACGCTCCCACAAGGACACACAGACAACGAACCAAGCTCAGCCTCCAATGGCAAACAGTATGCTTTCGTCTCTTTACCGGGAAATGTCGTGAAGAAGCGACCGCGCCGCCGCTACGACGAGATCGAACGGCTATACCAGTGTTCTTGGCCTAACTGCACTAAAGCATATGGTACTCTAAACCACCTCAATGCACACATCACGATGCAAAAGCATGGTACAAAGCGAAGTCCCAACGGTAAGTCCAATCCTTGCTTTCCGACCATCGTAGAACGCTCCCCCATGCTGAGGAGCGGATGCCTTTAGAATTCAAAGAGCTTCGCAAACAGTGGCGTAAAGCGAAAAAGGAAGAGGCGGATGCGAGAGCACACGAGGCGGTGCGGCATGGATCCCACCAAATACAACACCCTTCGCACCATCACACCTCCCCACACTCCGTGTCGACTCCACACTATCCGACCCAAAATATCTACGCCCACCATCCTACACGATCAGCTCAGCCTATTGGACCTCTAGATAATCTTCGTGACTCCTCTAGCCACCAGCATGACGTTTACTCTCGCAGATCACAGCGATACGCTTCCTTTGTCTCTCCTCACCCGCAACACAGCGGAATAGCATATCCACACCATCAAACACCTAACGCTCATACGTCCAATATTCCTATGAATCGCTTACCAGCGAACAGTACTCTCTTGACGCCACTGCCGGGCTATGAATCATCCTCGATGAGCGCCCCGGACGTCATCGCATATGATTTGTATCGCGGCGACGGCCACCCAAGAACTGGTCTCGGAAACCTTGTCAGTCACGGCAACAGAGGGCCACCGCATTCCAGCCACGTCAACGTGGGTACCGGTCATAATCGTGATTGTCCATAGCAATCCCGCCGTCGGTCTGCAGGACCCACTATCGTTTTTCCTTCTTGTCGTTCCTTTTCCAAGAACATCCACCGTGCACTTTGCACAACCACACACCTCCCGCGGAGAACCTTCGTTTTCTTCTCCCTGGTGGGAACTAATCATGGTTTAGGCCAAGCTCGACGCTGTATCTCATTGCAATCCCCGCTGCGCTATGACCACGATAGGTAGCTTTGTTTTCATACGTGGACATATTTTATTACCTTTATGATCGTGCAGATATTAACGCCGAGTCACGTCGCTATTCCTCATGAAGCTGTAAGGTAGAGTTCTTTCTGCATAATTCGCACATGAATATACATAAGGATGCGTATTGGGTGCCACTCGTCGCTCGTCATTGGCCCCTTGTCCCTCGAGCCGGTCGGTCTGCGGACCCAACAGTGGATAGATTTACCCAACTTTCTTCGAGCCAATGGTGTTCCTGCTGTAGAGTGGACGTCTCATAATAGACGATGTCTGTGGATTGACAGGCCACTGGCTGGCCATTCACTACAGCCTCTATAACTCGATCACCCACAGCTAGCAACATAATGGATGAAACCTCCGAGACCTTGATTCGGCACCGTCATCAGTGCTTCGACGTCTCCTCTCCTAAGATACGAAGTCCGAACCAATGGCACTGGCACTCGAACCAATGGCACTTGGTGAGCGTAAGCTGTCAATCGCCTACACGATGTGACTGAAACTGAATGTTTAATGAGATAACTTTCAGCATGCGCTTGTCGACTATCCCCTGCCCTGGCATTCAAAAACGTATTCGTCTCATCAGTCCCCCCTAAACTAGATTTGGTGGTCATGAGACACTGATCCCGATCTTACGGGTCGCGTTACGCCAGTTCAAGTGGCTGCCATGATGCAGTCAAATGACACTGATCGGTGGTAACCCACCGGCAGGAAATAGGACTCACTCTGCACTCTTTGCTCTCACGAGACCCTTCCTCACGCATGCAATCATTCGAAGAGCCGTCCAGAAGTCCAGCTGTACGTCATGCATGCATGCCTGCTTTTGATAGCTCAGATACCTGAGCCACTGGCATCCCTTCCGACATACTATCTGTTTCACCTCGATGATTTCGCAGGTTGAAATACTTTGCATCGATCCTTCTGAGAAGCAACGACCAGCGTCGCCTGGGATGGTAAGTATCATTTCCGCGGCTTCGTATCTCCCAGTGTTAATCGCATCCAGCTCTCCCCGCTTATTTCACTGGTGTGTCTTGTCGACTGCCGTGGCCCATCTGGAGAAGATTATGAAGTATGGTCATGTCTCCCTTCCAGCTCGGCGGCTCATCAGGGTAAAGGTTACACAAGGTCACGATGGTCTGTCAGATTACGGAGAGGAAGACTGGCTGACGTTGTCGGTTCTTCTGTGAATGATGAGCCGGGGAACGGTCGAATATAAACTCCACAGTTTTTACGGCACTTGGCAAGTTTTGTGCGCATTCTTCACTCAACAGTCTTCTGAGCATGCAGCTAAAATCGTACGATTTATGACCCCCGCCCGGACTCAATGTACGATTAGAGCGCGTTAATACCGCTCGACTCTTCCGGCATGCGATAGCGATTTGCCACCGAACGGATGTGAGGAGCAGCTGTGCTTTGTGGCGTTTGGAAGGAGGCGGCGAACCATCAAATATGGTTCCCATTAGACCAAACCCAAAAGAGGCATCGAAGCACGTCATGACTCATGAACAATAGAGAGCAGACTTCTTGGCTTCCTTGTTCCGGAAACCTGGTTATCGTGGGAAGGATGCATGATTTACTGGGTAGAATGAAAGATGCTGGCTGCAAGGCTGGCTGGATTCCATTTCGAGAGTGCCACACCACGAGGTCCACACACCGGCACGTTTCCTGGCGCCGGCCGCATTAGATACCCAAGCTGTGCGCAGCCGCGCAAGCAACAGAGGTCGAACTTAAGTATGTACCAGATTGTCCATCTCCTGGACCAAGGCACGTTTCTATTTAGGTCCAACTAATGAGTTCCCCCAAAAAATTTGCGGAGGCGATGCTTATCCGATTGACGATGGACGGGACGGCCATAAGTACACTACCTCATAATGCATAGCGTCGGGGGGTCCAAAATTCCATGCATTATTAGATTTATGCATTATCAGGTTGCATTTTAGCTGGGCCAGGGCCAAAAATTTCTCCCAGGGCCTATGCATATGTTATGAGGTAGTGTACTGTCAGACAATAGAAAAGAATCACCGTGAGGAATATATATGGTACCGGTGGACTCAGAAGCCAACGTAACCTGGTGTGGCGGAACGTCGCGTACTAGACGAGTCACTACTGTCATCCTCGGTGCTCTCGGGCATGTGTCTCGGTCATCACATATTCATAGGCAACCAGCGTTTTCAAAACCTGAGCGCGCCCGTCGGTGAGATGTTTATGTTGAGTAGCGTTCAACAGAACAGATTAGTAAGAGGCCCGCGTTTGACGAGAAAGTTCAATGTGCAGTGTAATTAGAGTTCTCGAGAGTAAGAGTCACTTGCCGATGGAAGGACTGGCGGGGTTCGGGCAGTATTCACGGCATCTTGTTTACTCGGTACTTACGCACAGAAGTTGACAGAACGCAAGTAGCGTTGGAGTGGCTGTGCTGATAATGACCCGATCCAGGTGATTCTGGTGCCCTGCGGACAGCGCTGTCCGTGCTGGCGCTCGACCGACTCATCATCGTCTGCGGACCATGTCCAATGTCGGAGATATTCCCGTGGAAGTGTTCTTACATGATTTGTTGCCGTCCCTCCCCACTGCGGACCTCCTCCATCTTGGATCATCCAATCGTTTCTTTGCCACCCTATGCAATGACGACACACTCTGGAAGAGAAAACTTCAGGAGGACTTCAACTTCTCAGACGAAGGCACGGCTCGCTCCAGCGGTTGGAAATTCATCTATCGTGGCCTCACCCGTCCACGCACGTACGTGTGGGGGTAAGGGTTATTCTGATTGGCCATCATCCGCGCATCTCACCTCGCCATCGTCCTACCAGGGAGTCCTCAAAGGGGAGGCTGGGACGGGCACGATATCCCCGGTCTAATATCCGGGATGTGCCCTTTCCGGTCGAACTTCGGTTCGATAGCGGCGTTCGCATCGTGCATATAGCCGCAGCCGGAATGTATGTTGCCCGCCGAGCAGTCTACTGAAATAATTTTTCGAAACATACTTTCTAGGTGCTTCTTCGCCCTCGATTCCAAGGGCGATCTATATGCGTGGGGTAGGGCACCCGCTGTCGACTCCGACTGCTTTCCATTAATCGTACTTTCGACTTCAAGGCACTCTGAATGGTCTCGAGCATGCGCTGCAAAGAGACGGTTTTTCGGCAGCAGGAAAGTCCGCGCACACGCCAATGAAACTCAATTTGCCAACCGCCATGCGTGCTATTAGGCAAGCAGCCGCTCTGGCCACAGCTTGGGTTCGAGTTGTTCTCACACCCCCATCACAGCTGCGGAAGGCTACACGCGACCAGCCTCGACGACAAGTCGAACATATGGAATTTCTTGAGCTTCGGTCGACCTTTTCGACTAGTGACGCCGCTCTTGGATGGTACCGTCCCAGACTCGATCCCAGTACAGGTTGAATCTGGGTGGAGCTTTTCTTCTGTTCTCACCAAGGGTGGAGACGTGTATGTGTGGTGGCCGCTTCACGGCGACATCAAGCAACTTGTCGATGCCCGCAATGCTGCTATGGACGAGCAAGGATTATCGGCGCGAGCGACCGAGCGCGGACTAATCCAGTGTGCTCATTGGGACTTAGTTACAGATCCCTACCGACTGCCAGAACTTCCTCCGTTACCAAAGCTGGGCGAGCCTGATGTCGATGATGTTGGTGTCCGCCTCGTCAAGATCGCTGCCTTGGATAGCCACCTCATTGGCCTTACAAACCATGGTCATGTTGTCAAGATATTGGTTCAGACGATCAGTACAGCTAGACTAGAAGGATGGGTGTATGTACGTCGGATTCTTCCTCGATCTTCTTGTCAGAAGCTAAACAGCATTCCTTAGCTCCCTCAGTTTTCGGAGTCGGAGAAAATTAAGCAGCATGTCACCTCTGCTTCTCCGGACACGTCTTCACTCGGAGACGTACGCATCACCCATGTGAGTCAAAGCCACCCTTGTGTGTACTGGACTGACAAGCGGCAGATCTCTGCACAGTTTGAAACATTCGTAGCCTACTCGACAGGGTCTTCTTCCGTCGTGCTCATGGGCTCGCATGAAACAGATCCCAATACTGAACCACACGTCCTACCGGCTCTGCAGAATAGAAATGTCATATCCGTTGTCCTTGGTGACTATCATTTTGGTGCTTTGACATCCACGGGAAAGCTGCTGACATGGGGAGAATACTCCTGCGGAGCTCTCGGCCTCGGTGATCCAACCGAAATCGAACCTGGCCAACCAGGAGGTTATCGGACGGAACAACATCGGCAGCATGGTCTGCAGTGGAGGTCGTTCCCCCCTGCTGTGACAGAGCCAACCGAAGTCCGATTTGACCACGAAGAAAAGCAAAGCAGAAAGAGATTCTGTTTTGCAGCAACTTCTGCGGGATGGCATATGGGAGCACTGGTCATTGACTTGGAGGTACGAGCATTTCCTGTTCGACAGCGACTTGATCCTGACCAAAGTCAAGGCGGATCCAAATGAGGAGGACACAGTTTCAATGCCAGGGGGTTTCCCCTCGGAGCCTGGACCTTCTACGTCCATTGAACATCCTGGCTCGTGGCGTCTTCCCAGACCATCAATATTTCGCGTCGGTTTCGCTGGAAGGGGAGCCAGGGGTGGATGGCCTCATCACAGTTGAACAGAATACTCTCCTCCCTTTCCCGAGTCGATGTCATGATAGCGTTCCTGCTCCGTACTCGCGTGTACTTTATGTTTCTTACTGAAATTTCATCTAAATTCTCGCGAATGCTTCAGTGTGAGTAATGAGACGGTCGCGCCGATGCGGTGATAGACTTTCTCACCGCTCTCTAAATCGCATATAAGACAGGCATCCCTCCTAGGTATCCTCCTGGTATCATTTCTGACTCAGTACCGGTGCGAAGCTGAAGGCGAGCGCAGATACGCGCTGAACATCAAGGGCCTCCCCTACAAGACCCGGACATCGAGACCCTCGCCAAGCAGATCGGTGCGCCTCCAACGGGCGCCAAAGACGACGGCACCTCGGCGTATACCCTCCCCATCATCCAGGAGCCCAACACCGACAGAATCGTCTCCGACTCCTTCCTCACCGCCGAATACCTCGACGCCACGTACCCCAACCACGGGAAGGTGCTCTTCTCCGCCGGCACCAAGCCGCTCGTCGCCGTATTCGAGGCTGGCATCGTCGACGCCCTCGGCAGGCTCTTTCCCGCTGCTCGCCGTCAGCTGTGGCGTGTTGAACCTGCCCAGATAAGTGTACTTTAGGAGGACACCCTCAGTGCGACGCCGACTTGGCCTAGGGATTTGCAGCGGTCGACAGTTGGTTGGCCAAGAGTGAGGGCGAGTTCGTACTCGGCGATGCCATCTCGTACGCGGATGCTCATCCTTGCTGGCTGGCTCACGTGGATTAATGTCACCAACGTGATCCGGAAGGGCGAGGCGACGTGGCACAATGGGCGACGGATACCTAGCTTGAAAGAGTGTGGAAAACGCATTCTATGTTTCCGTGCACTGACGGGGTCGCCAGAATGGAAGGGTTTTTTTGGAAGTTGAGATTCTCGAGCAACGCTATCTTGCGAATCATCAGCGAACTCCGCGAACCTTCCCCGAGACAGCGCCGGAGCCACCCGGACTTCCATTTTGGCTCGACGGCGCACGAGTCGAACGCTCATACCAAGGTGTTTCTGCCAAGGCGAGTCGCCAGGCCAGGTCTATCGACGTGCTCATCGACAGCGGCTGCGCAACTCGAAACCATGCCCTTTCGAGTTACGTCCCGATGTGCCGACGATGCGGACTCGTCCTGTGTACGCACTGACCCGCCACATCTCGCGTGCGCCTCTCTCTTGTTGGGCGAGCAGGACAGGGCGTCGTTGATGGTGAGATTGGAGGCGGAGTTGGCGGAACAGATCGCCAAGGAAGAGACGGAGCGTCAATGGGCGATCGAGGAGGTACGCGCGGCAGAGGGGGCGTTTTCGATGTTCGATGCGCGGATCGCAGGGGTCGCGGCCGCCACCGCCTGCCACGACGCGCACGGTACTGTCGCTGAACTCGGGGACGAAGAAGGTGATGGTGTTGTCTTATAGTACTTCGACGACGTTGTCTCGGCCCGCGTCGCGTGGTGACTCGGAGGATACAGAGGTGGAAGCACAATGTATGGCATCCGCGCAGTGCGCCGTCGACGTGCTGGCCCTCGACGCTAACATTTTACGACTCTCGCGGCACAAACATGCACAGCTCAGCAAGCGGATCTGCGTATGTTGCAGTCCCACCCCTGCCACCCCCGATGACGCCTCGCCGCGCGTTTCGCGCTTATCGACGCGACAGGAATGGGATGCCGTCTGCACGGAGCGTTCCGTCGCCCTCGATGCCATCCTCAAGTCCCTCGGCGCACAGCTCGTCCCTCCAGGCTTCCACCAAACCTCGGGCGACTTCTCTCTCTTCGGGAGCCAATGCTCGCTCGGCAAGGTCAACCCCCCCCCCAGAGCCCCTTGGCGACCGTCCGCCGAAACCTCTTCGACAAGGGACTCGAGACCAAGCCCGTCGTCGACCGGTTCACGCGGAAGACGCTCAGGGACTTTATGAACGTGAGCGCGATCGAACCGGTGTTGGACGACGATCGGACGCGACTCGACGTGCGTGTTGCGTCTCTTCTTTATTCGCCGGGGTGACGGGCGGCAACGTTGATGTATGCGCCTTCAGGACGTCACGTCGGCGATGTACGACTACCCGGAGACGCTCTCGACCACGGTTTCCTCGATACGCGTCCCGTTTACCTTGAGCCTCCCGCCTCCTGTTGAGGCCCTGTTGGTTTCGCAAGAACGGACGACGACGGGTTGACGAGACATTTGGAGTGCCTGGCGTCGTACTAGGACCGAATGGCGAACGCACTTCACGACAGCGAGACTGGGGTATCTCACTCGGAAGAGGAAATGCAGGGTAGGCACACAGCGGATTTGTGTTCCGTCGGAGGTGACGTCGATGGCAATCTCGTAGCGATGCCAAAGAGACACGGACGAGCTCCCTGCGATCATGGCCGAGCTCGAGGAAGACGTTCGCGCCATTCAGGAAGCACAGTGAGCAGGGAACCGGTCGTTTGGTTGACGTATCACTCATGCCAACGTAGCGAGGAATTCGGAGATATCATGTCGGACATGCTTCAGAAGCAACAAGAAGTCGAGGTGGGCTTTCCTCTTTGGCGACCCTCGGCCTCGTTTCGTTTCGTCGAACGGGCAGATTGTAAGGATCTCCTGGAAACCCTCCAGTAACGGTTGTTGGTCGTAGAAGACCTGCACCACACATTCGTCCAGTATCAGTGATAATCAGTCGTCTTTCAACAAACTTCTCTTGGAGATCATGGGGCGCCGAACGAATCATGAACGTACAGAGGTCATTGACAAAATGATGACAGAGCTGGACGTCATACATTCTGGTGAGCGTCGATCGTGACTTGGTGTCGGTGCCTGCTGACGCGCGCACAGAGGAATGCCAGAAACGCGAGGAGTTCAATGCAGAACACGGCGCTCACATCCCAGCGAACATTTGTCTGTGTACCGAGAACCCGCCGACGAGGTGGGGGATCGTCCCTTGGGCGGGTGATGTACAGGAGGTTTCCAGAGATCGATGGGTATTTGATGCCACAGGTGCGTTGCGGTTCCCTGCCGTCGTGATCTTGCTGACCGCGTTTGTGATCTGCTTTCATCTGGTTCAGCATAGGCTGGGTGTTAATATAACGTCTATTGCGTCAGCGCGAACGGCGGGTAGGATAGCATGTAGATGCGAGGACGTAATTGAATGTTTGAACTCGAACGAACACGGGTCGACGAGACTTCAGATGTCCTATCCCGGCTGTGTTGTCCCCTCGTCTTAGCGTGGAGCGGATGTGGGATTCACAGGCGAGTCATACATTGTATACAGGCTCACTGTACTAATACGGAGGTCAGACACCTTTTTCTGAATGACAGGCTAGCAGGAGACAAGAAATATGGGCAAATCATGACAATGCACTTCCACCCGATGTTTCCATGAGCCGATGCGGCATCGGCATCGGCATGGCAGGGATGGCAGATCCTGCGAGAGCAAGTCAGCATCATGCTGCATTTGCTCGACGATCCGCAAAACTCACGACGCGTCCCAAACAACATCATCATCGCGGCGTCCGCACGTTCTTTCGGATTGAGGAGTGGATCTCTTGTCTTAGACGCGACTAATCGGAACTCCGTGTCGGTTAGGCCGTCGTCGTCGTCAACAGCTTCCGGAGGCTCCACCACATCGCTTTCACCAGATGACACTGCAAGGCTGGCTCCTTGGTGATCCTGTGCTGCATGCTGTTCAGCCACCGAATCTG
>JBBPMC010000082.1:0-48335 GCA_038090115.1 Strobilomyces echinocephalus | reverse complement strand
TGGGGGGGCGAGAAGAAGGCATCATAGGAGGGACAGGGTGAGAAGGTGCGGTGACGGTCAGCGGAGGAGTCGGGGCGGCAGATGGAGCAGTGTGTGCCGATGGAGGCGGATGAGAACGGGGGACGAGAGGAGGCCGAGGGGTGCTTAGAGCGGACACGGTCGTTCGATCCAGGAGCGGACGCGAGTAAGGGGCGGGCGTGGGGATTATCTGAGTCACGTGGAGTGCGGACGAATGACGATTCCAAGTATCTCTGCCCCTCTCACTGAGATCAACATGTCGTCCTCTGCAGCTAATGATCCATTTCCAGAAGACCGCCAATGCTTGGACAACTTTTTCCACGCGGCATGGGGTCATCCTGACTTCTTCTTGAAGACGCTCAACTCTGCCAACGCTGGCCCCATCGAGTTCATTGACCTCGGTGACCATTTTAACGCAATCTCCATTCTGTTCCCATTCCTTGTACAACATCCCACCCTGCTCATCAGGGACGAATATAACCGTGCGCTCGAGGCACTCCAAGGCCCCAGTTACACCGACCCCGTGATCCACGGCTCCAGGTCCCCTGGTCACGCTTATATCATAGGACAGCCCGGCATCGGTAAGCATTGAAATACGTGTGGCATCTCTATCTGGAACTGTGTTCTGTTCTGAACTGCTAGGCAAAACATATTTTCTCGTCTATCTCGTTATATACTTCCTGGGGATGAAGACTGTTTTCGCGCTTCATCTGCCAGACACTCCAACATCTTATGCCTTCTTCAGCTAAGAAGGCATTCAGGTTCTATCCACGAAGGACATTGCCCCACTGGACCGCCAACTATCTTCTGTATGGATTCTCACGGATAGCAACGCAACGGACATAACCCCAAAGGTCTTCTCTTACTCCCCACGTGCGCGATTCATTCAGACGACCTCGCCCAAGGCATCCAGATGGAAGGCCTGGAGCGGACAGTTCGGTGCTCGCCGATATGTCATGGACATTTGGTCCAAGGAGGAAGTCAAGAAACTCGCGTAAGTGACATCTTGGCCATCGCGGCAATGACTGACGAGATTGACAGCATCCTATTGAACCTGAATGTTGAACGCACGACTGAAATTGCCAGAAAATGGGGTCGTATTCCTCGAACACTCCTCACTTACTATTCTAAATCCGACGAGGATGTCACAGCGGACTATCGTGATCAGGCCGAGACCGCCGTCAGGGAGGGCGGGATGATGTTGCAGATGGGAAAGCTGTGCGAGCTGCCCGACAAAGCTCCCTCCTCATTTTATTTCATCCGACCGCACGGGGCGACCAAACGTGATTTGCACCCTCGCGTCGTTGTACCGACAAGAACTCTGTGCTGCATTCTAGCTGAGCAGCTCCGGTTTGAAGATAGAGCCGTTGTTTCACAGTTCCTCAACGCACTCAGTGGTGCCTCGCAAACTCGTGCAGCCGCCGGTTACGTCTTCGAGTACTGGGCGCATAGTTTCATGTCTGCAGAAAATCGGGAGATAAATTGCCAGTGGGTAACTGGAACACATATACGCGGCTGCAAAATTCCTTCGACTCCTAATGTCATTTGCGCGACCAACCCGGAACCCGATTCTTGGGACACTCCATTCTACTGGATTCCTGACCAACCCACTTTTCCTGGGATTGACAGTGCCCTTGTTACGGCGAGCGACATCTTCGCGATGCTAATCACGATCGCAAAGGAACATACGCTCGAGACGCTCATGAAAGGTCTTCAGCGACTATGCAATATCTTGCCGACACATCTGAAAGGCCAGCGTTGGAATGTCGTGTACGTTGGGACAGCCGAAGACGACGTACGAAAACACGCTCGAGGTGTTGGCCAGGTATCATTCCCAACGGGAGGGACATCTATACGTGTCGGGTGGTCTGTAGTGAACCCCTTCAAGGAGCAGGTCATGTTCAGGGCACGTGATTTTGTTGATTGTTAATCCTCTTCCGACTTGTCATTAGGCGTTTCATCTACATTTCGACCTACCAGAAGAACCAGCAGAGGATGACAGCGGCTCAGAGGAATCAAACGCCTTGGAGGGTTCGAGCCCCAAGTCCGAGGGTAAGCAACGTGTCGTGGACGACGATGGCAATCATGCTGCCGAGGCTTCTGGGAGTCGCGTGCAGAGTACCACGGGCCAGGTCGGACATAAACGCAAACTCCCTGATGACGAAGAGCAGCACATTACAGAGTCGGAGTATGGGTCACCATCGACCTCGCTCCCCAAGAAGAAGCGTGCGGAGGGTCCAAGTGCCAAGTCCAAGGGTAAGCGAGGTGATGATGACGATCGTGATTCTGGGAGTCGCGTGACCAGAAGCCATAAACGCAAGTAGCTCTGACGACGTGTATTCGAATGTATTGTCGTGCATGGACGAATGAAGTGCCTATATAGACTTGGCAAGATAAGCTGGAGCAAGGATTTGTCTCGCGATATAACTCTATGAGTCTAGCCATTCTCGGCAGCGCGTCAGAGAGAGGCGGCGAGGGCATGCGTTGTCGCTGTCGTCGTCGTGCGAATTGGCGAAAATAATGTGATGATGCCAGTGGTGCTCTCAAAAAGTCTCTCGGAAAGTCGGAGTTTGGTTTCTCTCTCGCCCAACCCAGTTGACATCGTGTGGGGCTCTGAGCCTCCAAGACCTCAAAATCAGGTCATTCCCCTAGACGTCAAGTATTCTGGTCGGAATCCATCATTTTGGTTGTATTGTGTTTCCTTACGCCATGTCAGGGGAAACATTACGCAGTAAACTCGACCGAGTACGACAAGAGTTGGCCAAGAAGAATGCAGTCGCGTTGGCGGTCACCTTGCTTGACGAGGTTGCCTGGTTGTTTAATCTGCGAGGAACGGATATCGAATTCACTCCCGGTATGCATCTTACCATCATCGGCACGGATTGGCTAAAGCGCGACAGTCTTTTTTGCATATGCGGTCGTGAGACAGGATACAGCGGTGCTGTTCGTCAATAATGCGCAGGTTGGTGACGCTGTGATGGCGCAAATCGGTCAGGATGTGCAAATCAAGCCATACGAGAACTTCCTCCCTTATCTCAAAGACCTCGTCGGGACAGGTTTTGTGAAGAAAGCTCAGGTATTGTATCACGATCGAGATCCGCGACCTGTCTCGTTGATCGATTGTCTGTAGCCCGTATTACTCGGCGATAAGACAAATCTTGCAGTCGTCCATGCACTTGGTGAGGTGAGTTCGTGTTACCTTCTGAATTCAATCCATACCCACGCACTACAAAGGAGAACGTAGTCATTGTCCCTCTCCCGTGGCAGCCATGAAAGCGATCAAAAACAGTGCTGAAATGGAGGGTTTCCGTCAATGTCATTTACGCGATGGTGTTGCATTGGCTCGGTACTTCGCATGGCTCGAGGAATAGCTCGATAATGGTGTTGTTTTGAACGAGAGCCAAGGAGCGGACAAGCTTGAGGCATTCAGATCGTGAGTAACAAGCTTTATCTTGGATAGTCCTCTTCTGATATCTGACAGCGAACTCGACTTGTTCCATGGTCTGTCTTTCACCACCATTTCATCTGCTGGTCCAAATGCTGGTTTGTTCTTATAATTTCTTTGCAATGCAACCCTTGATACAATTTACTTAGCTATCATTCACTACTCTCCGGATCCCAACGATTGTGCCACTATCAAAAAGGACCAGGTAGTAATGTTGTAGGACTGCTGTCTGTCTCTACTTACGTCTTTACTAAGATATATCTATGCGACTCTGGAGGTACGGTGCACAAGTAGGCGGACGTGGAACATAGTTCATCCCCCCTCCTTTAGATTTTAACCAGGCCAGTATTTCGACGGGACAACCGATGTCACTCGCACATGGGCAAGTGTTACGATTGTATAGTTGAAAGCGATAACCGATGAGTCGGTACAGCACTTCGGGACACCTTCCGAGGAGAAACGTGCGTTCACCCGGGTTCTCCAGGGTCATATCGCGATCGATACCGCTGTTTTCCCTACTGGGACGACTGGTTAGTATTGAGATCATTTGCTACCAACTAGTGGTTGACTTCAAGTTCGGTAGGGTACACGATGTGCGCAAATTCACCCTTACTTCGATCCGGAACACTAACGATTCCCCAGAGATTCTTGGGCGAGAAGATCTTTATGGAAAGACGGTCTCGGTGGGTCATGGCTGGTTTCACGCATTGCATCTTGACAGCTAACTAGAGATTTTCAGGTCTGCTCATTTCCACACATGGCATACAGCGAGCTCATGGCACGGACCAAATGCAGGCATGGAACAGGCCATGGCGTTGGACATTACTTGAATGTACATGAAGGCAAGTATAGAAACCTACATGGTATTCGTGCTCACACCTTTCTTGAAAAGGTCCTCAGGGTATTGGCACCCGTATCGGTGAGGAACGCATGGAACTCGTTGGAATGTGAACTGAGTCCGGTGTCAGCGTATAATAATACGGCGCTAAAACCGGGAATGACGTTATCGGATGGTAAGAAAGGTCAACGCCGTCCTGAACACAGGTTGTCTACCCTTCCTAACAGAGCCGGGGTACTATGCCGACGGCAAGTGGGGTATACGTATCGAAAGCGTGGTCTTCGTTCGCGAAGTCGAGACGCCTAACAACTTTGGAGAGAAAGGATACCTTGGGTTCGAACGCATCACGATGGTTAGTTTCGTCCTTGTTTCGATTGCGTTCGGGTACTGATGTCGGCGCGAAACAGTGTCCTATTCAGACGAGCTTGATCGACCAGTCTCTCTTGACGATCGATGAAAAGAAGTGGTTGAACGAGTACCATGCCGAGGTCGAGTCGAAAGTGGGACCGCTACTCGAGGGCAAGGACGCGCGCGCGCGTTGACCTGGCTCAAGAGACAGTGTCAGGCGATCTGATTCAGAAGGAGGTGATACGGAGCCGTGCGACTTAAGTATGTGTCAGTCTTGCTACAGAAGTTTGCTACCATCCAAAGAAGAATGCGCAAAACAGTGATGGGTCCAGGACGTCGTGCAAGATCTCCAATTGCCACCGTTTCTCCAACCAATGCTTCTCCTGTCGTCAAATCTCTGAGCCAATCCGAGTCCTGACGCTGCAAAGCTCATCCTCAATGTGGGTCAACTCGAACACCGTGGGACTGTACCGCTGTATCGCCAAGATGACTGGTACATATGACAGGCTCCACGAAGCAGATGGAAGCGCGCAAAGGTCGATTTATGAGAAAGACCAGCAGTGCACAGCGGGGTAGCTGTTTCTCACGCCCAGGCCAAATCTTGATCAACTTTGCTCTCGAGTACATACTAGTACATACTTCCCACTACCCGCTGATCATGAAGGAGTTCTCCGTCTTCTGACACTGTGCAGGATTTGTTATAACCTACAAGCAGCCATTCAAATAACTTACCCCATGGATGGTCCCAGGCCGATTTCAGAATACACTTCTCAGACACCGTTCCTATTGGGCTCTGGAGGCATAGGCAGCTTGTCGGCGTCACTTCTTGGTACTCCTTGCACCCAGTTCCGAGTCTATGGTTTTTTGCCCGACGCCCGGGAGATCAGCGTGCTACATCGACCTGTACTCGTCTTTTGACCCCATGGATTCTAAAATCTAATCTATATGTCATGAGCCTGCTGCCTCCGACCGCACACACTCCGCACTCCAGTTGGTAGGCGTCAGCTCCTTCACCCTCCGCTGAAACACGCTCAGAGTACAAAACTCTGGCGATCCTGCGAGGTGGTCCCCTTCTTTTGCGCACACGGGTAGGACCAGATTCTCGTTCTTGTATCGCATCCGGACGTCTAGGCGTCGTATGTAGTCGTCAGCGGGGAATAGATTCCGAACGATTGGGAGGGAGACGTACAGTGTTCCTCCTTCGAACGCGCGTTCCACATCCCGTCCAACAAGGTCTGCAACCTCGAGCCTTGTTCAGAGCGTCTTCTCTTGAAGAGCTCAAACGTCACCGACGACGTGAACGGTGGCCACCTTTCACTGTCGTCAGGCGCGGTCAGGTAGGATCAGAAGAAACAGGACCTTACTTTTCATCAAAGACGTCGAACGTGCTGCACAAGGCGGCCAGCGTGGAGTCGTGGGTGCTGTAGACGAGGATCTTCAACGGATCGTAGTCTCCTCGCTCGACCTTGGTCTGCATTCGAGCCGACATGTCTGCGAGCAGTCGGCCCATGCCGAGACGACGACCCTGCTCCGTCTTAACTGTCCAGTAACCAAACGTCCGTGAGAGTCGTATTCATCGAAAGCGAGATCCTGTCCTACAAACTGTTTTTGATGCCGAAAGTCAGCGGCACGTTCAGCACGACAAAAAGCGAGTACGCGCCTGTGAACCACTCGTCCGCCACTGCAGACTCCTGAAAAACCCGACCATCAACACCGTCAGACCGCCGCCGAGAGTCGGAGACGTACTATCAAGTCGATCACTTCGGGATCCATAAAGTCGTCGGGGACCCTGATGCCGTGCGCTGCAGCCGAACGAACCTGGAAACACATCCTGGCACTGAGGGATCAACTGGCAAGGATTGGATTTTGGTACTCACGGTGTCGAGTATCCCGGAAGCACGGGGCGACCCATCAACGCGGATCGGTCTGCCCTGGATATACTTCGACAATCTTTCGTCCAGGATCTGGAGTCGACAGTTCCACCTGGCAGCGGCAGCTACGATATGACAGGGGACGTCAGCACCCTCCCCATCTGAAACAAACGACCCACCCTGAGCGAACCGCAGCTCTAGCAAACCGAGCTGCGGGCAAGACAGAATGTTGCTGATGATGTTCTCGTCTACCTTGTTCCTGTAGAGAGAGGTACGTCATCGATTCCGCTTCGTCCCTTGTGACATACCTAATCAAGATCGTGGGTATCACGCCAGACATGCTGTCTGTTGGGGGATATAAGCCTCGAACGATGTTTTCGAGGGACTCGATCGTCCGCGGGACGTTCGTCGAGCTGTATGAACGCAGGACATGGTCAAGAGGTGAACGAACGCGACGGTCGAGCCGAATCACCGGAAATACACTTGATTTTCGTGCTGCAGGACTCTAGGGAGGAACCCTAGCCTAAGAGGGGAGGTCGAACGAACCACGGAACAGACGAGACAGCCCCACTCACCTGTCGACGTAAATCCGCCGCAGCGCGACGCCAAAGTTGTACGTGGACTGAACAGCAAAGACGGGTTGAGGAGTGTCGCGCGCCTAACGAGCTTCGTTGCTCACCTCCTTCCCGACGTCCGTCAGGTCGCCCAAAAGACTGTCCAAACATCAGCATCACGCCGCCCGGTACCAAACGATGTACGTACCACAAATTCGCAGCAGTCCGCCCGTCAGGCATCTCCGTGCCTCTCCGGAACCACGCCCCGTTGGGCGGGGGTTCGCTCGTCATCGCATTCACGGCTTCGCGGAACCGTCTCGCCGAGGAACACATCTGCCAGTGTTCCGGAATAGACGCGGGTAGATCCGCCATGCGGGTTTTGACCGGAGTCCGCTCGCCTTGAAACCGAGCGCTGAGTCGGCGCGAAGGAACTTTTTCAGTAAATGGACCCGCGACACACCGTGCCTGACGTAGACATGAACCTGCGCAAGGTTGAGTCCTGGGGGTGCTTCTGGGTATCTTTCAACATCCAACGGTTCTGCTACCAACTTGCAAGTTGCGTGCGATGTATGACGTGACTGACCTGCCCACACCAACGGAGACGGTTACTCACCAAACTCGTACTACCCACGCGATAACTCGCATCGCTCATTGTACGCTACTAGTAGCGCCGACCGTCCGTGTGTATGGCGAACAAAGAGTGCCGAGAAGTTCAACTCAGCTGCGGGGTTGAAGTGTCAGAGCAAAGGGCAGCGTCAAGCTGTCAAGTGACGCATGATGGGAACAACATTGTCATAGTTCGCGCCATCCTGAGAAAGTGTCATAGCTTCTCAAATTCGTTCGCTCGTTTCCTTCCTACATAATTATACAGTTGCTTCACAAGACAAAGGTTATACGAGGTATAATGATACAGTGGGAATCGCCCTGACCCTGTCTAGGGCTTGATGGCAATCTTCAACGCGCCTCGGCTGCGCATCTTGTCAAGTGCGTCTTGATATTCCTCCAGCTTGTAGACGTCCGTAACCATTCCCTTCACCTTGACTTTTCCGCTGTCAAGGTAAGCGATAGCACGAGGGAAACAATAGGTTTGCGAGAAAGAGCCGATGATCTACAGCGAATGGGTGAGCACGGTGGATAATAACGAAAACAACTAGACCCTACTTTGATCTCGTCGCCAAAAATCTTGGATGGCGGCCAATGTACGAGAGCCTTGTTCTCGTAGACGCCATAGATCATCAACGTTCCTCCCCTGCGCACATAGTTGATGGATTCATTTGCAAGTTTCTCCACGCCAGTAGCCTCCACAACAATATCAAATCCGTACGGGTTGTCAGCCTTAAGCTTCGCCCACTGTGGCTCGGGGTTTTGGCGATCAAGTTCAAGGTACTCGTCGCCAGCTTCGAGCTGCTTGGCGATGTCCATCTTGATTCCCTTATTGGCTGCGATAACGACTCTTGATGCGCCGTTGAGCTTTAGGAGCTGGGCCAAAACGAGGCCCGTGGGACCAGCACCAAGGAGGAGAACCTCGACACCGACTGGCGGATTGAGCTTGTCGAGACCATGGACAGCGCAGGCTGCGGGCTCCAAAAGAGTTGCGTCTTCGTCAGAGAGATTCTTGATCTTGTAGAGCTTCTTTTGCGGACTAGATGGTGGGTCAGTCCCGCATAGATCAACCCCGCAACACGGACCAACATACTATACAATGTATTCGGCGAATCCACCATCCAAGGTGACGCCACGGGCATTGAAGTCCTCACACAGGAGGGATTGCCCTCGGCGACAATAGAAGCAGTTGTCGCACTGCACCCGACCGGACAAGTTAGTGCCTCGTATCCATTTCCAAGCCTCGAGAAGTGGACTCACGGTCATGCCTACGTCGGCAGCGCATCGATCCCCAATCTCGAAGCCCTTGACATTTTTACCAATCTCTACAACGGAGCCGACGGCTTCGTGGCCAGGGATAAGCTATCATAGCAAAAGATGAGGGACTTCGTTGACGCCACTGATGCAAGACGAGGCTCACAGGGAACTTGGAGATGAACTCGCCGTCGTGGATGTGGGCGTCAGTGCCGCATACACCTATCAAATAGAACAGGAACGTTATCGGTCAGCGCTGAGTGGTGTGATGGCCCATCACATCACGACTGACCACAATACGACACTGCAGAACTATATCAGCGAGCTGATGTTATCGAGCGAACAGAAGCATCACCTTTGAGAAGGACATCGTCATCACCGACTTGGGGTATGGGGACTTGCCTGATCTCGAAGTGTTGTGGCTAGATAACGACCACAGATTAGAGACGTGGCAGAAGAAGCGTCTGTGAGGACCTTTGTGTACCACAGCGCTCTCATGGTACCCTGGGGCATGTTGGGGACGGTGCGGGGAGGAGGAAATCGAGAGGGAAAGAAAGGATGCTGCCTTTCGCGACCTGCCTGCCCCCGTTTTATAGTGGAATTTCGTCTCCAAAATCTGCCAATTTCGTCTGTTTTTGGAATGCGTCTGAAAGGTACATGACGTCACAAATCAAGAGCACCCTCGATTCTAGACATACGCGTCACTGTGGACGCATCTATGATCTACCTGCCCATTTTACACCCCAGCAGTCCTTTGGCCGTGTGAGTGGTCGGAGGTATATATGACTTCTGGGGCGTAAGCTGCTCTATCAAAGCGAAACTCCGCTGATTTTCGCACATCGCTGGCATAGCCCCGTACTAGTAGCCAACGCAGTCACGGGTCCTAGATGGCGTCACGGGTCGCGTAAGTTCTTCTGTCGGATGCCGCAAATCGATTCATCCGCCATCAACCAGTTCCCACATCTGACCGCATGGCGCAGATTGCAATACTGTAACCCTCGATCGGTAGCCTCTACTTTGTTCTTTGGACCTTATCTACCAGTCCATTCCCGGTCACGCGCCCCCTCCCGGACTTTGTCTTGCAGCCACTGGCGTCGGCTTTTCAGGCAGCCTATCGTGTCGTGGTCCGTTCATTCATCGCTCTAAGTGACACAGAACGACATGTCCTTCAGAACCCCGCCCACTGTTCGCTTCCCCAATGGGGCAGCCACTGCTATCCGTGACACAGCCCCGGGCCGTTCTTCCACCCCCTTGGCACCCAGTCATTTCACTGGAACTTATCGACTAGCAATAATCGCAGTGCGCTTCAGGCCCCAGGAGCCGCGTGTGACCGGCAAAACCGTGTCCAGCTGAAGGAATCTCCCCGTCTGTGATCCAGGCCGCTGAGAGAAGACAACTGGTTTGGCACACTTGACGATGCACTTCCTTCAGATTCCTTCTGGCAGGGATAATACAAGGACGAAAATGCCTGTGTAGCAGACAACGCAATCGTTTGTAGCGGGATTTTGACCATCATGACGATGGGACGATATACGTCGGGTATAACATATATCTTTATCTTGCACTTGCACTTGGACGCGCAATCACTTGGCCAACCAATCAGTCACGAAGAGTGCCGCTTCCCGAGTCATGGCAGGGGTACATTCATGCCCAGCATTGTCCTCTAACACCACCTTTTTCACACCATCGCCGACCTCTAACCCCTCGACAAACTCCTGGCTGGTACTCCAGGGCACCAGTTTGTCTCGGGCGCCAGATAGTACAAGTATCTTCTTACCCAAGAAGGGGTTCGCCGCATCGTTTTCTCGGAACGGGAAGCTAGCTGGATCATATGCGTCTACGTAGGCTTTCAAGTGGGATGGATAGGAAGGAGCTTCGAAGGCAACACCATAAAATTGAGCGCGCTGGGTCATGAGTTTGGTATAATCTGGACATCCGATGATGGGAATAGCGAGCTGGACCCGAGGTTCTGGTCACGTTTGCGTGAAGCTTCAGGTTAGATGAAGTGGGGAGGACGTACCGCGTGTAAGTGCGATCCAGGTCGAGTGGCCTCCAAGACTGATACCTGCCACTCCCCACTCGGCAATGTTACGCTCGACTTGAGGGTATAGATATGCAGAGATGTGGTCAATCAAGAAGGCGAGGTCGTGTGCCGTACCAGCTGACCAGCCGCAAGTCAGAACGAAGACGAATTCGGATCGCGAGATGGGGAAGATGGGCACATACTTTGCACGGTGTACATGTCCAAGCTGGAACGAATCCCATCGTCAGCGAGGAAGCTCAGAGATCGGGGGGCGAAGCACTACTGACGCATGGTGAGGGTTGCTTCTAGCAGGATCCTTGTGCCATCCTTCGTTGCGGAAGGGGTCCACGAGACGGGTTCCATGGTTACGATGGTCCTAATGCTCTACGCGTCAGTGATGCCCGGTCGACTGCAGCTGCTCGGTAGTGTACTTGCATACGCGATGACGATCAAGTCCTTTTTCCTGTTGCCAGCGGTGTCTGGAGAATAACAGGTTTCGAGAATCGATTTCGCTACGGGCGCCACGCTTTCCTTGGACGTGGTGCGACCGTGCAACAGAAACAGGGCGTGTACGGGCAAGTCGGAGGAGACGCCATCACGGTGACTGTGGACGTCGACGACTATACCGCCGACAAAGAACTTATTGACGACGACAGACCCGTCGGACATGGGAAGTGGGGTGACTGGTTTGCAAACTCGTGCAATATCAGTCGAGAACACTTCCCCTTCCCTAGCGTGGCTGTGCAATTGAAACATTCTTCTTCCCTCCCGACTCGGCTGACCCCCTTCAAGTTCTGGGGGAAAGACAGTGGCCTTCAAGTTTCAATGATTGGAGCTGTGCCCCACAGGTGGCCAGTCGCTCGCCAGCCGAATTGATGTCGAACAATTGGAGGTAAATCCTTGAAAGGGTCAGACTCGTGCGTGGCACGTTGCGGGCAAGCTGAAGCAAAGAAGAGTGGCGGCAGAAAGATGTGGGAGTTCCCCCAATCTGCTGTCCACGAGGACCCACAGGGACCCACAAGCTCGCACCCACGCTCAGCATGACACAGGGATTCTCATAATCGAACCTCGGAGTTGCACGCTCAAACCGGAAACACTACTGGAGCCCGCGCTGGCGTTTGTCTCTACAGCGACTTGGGACTTTGGAATTGCGACTTGCTCAGCACTGGATGTTCGCTAGTCAAGACTCTAGAATCTCCGAGTTTGACAATATTCTACTGAAGTACTGAAGGATGGTAAGTTCCTGGACATCTAGCTCCTAATCTATTGACGTAATTAACCTGTGCTGCTTGCTTGCTCACGGCAAAGACGTCTTACAGTGCATCGTGTTGTTCTAGAAGCTGTTGAGGGATTCTCACAGGATGCACACAATGACGACTCGGACCCGGACATGTCCATCTCCTTCGTGAAGCTGTAGTGCGATTGTATCGAGATGGAGGCGCATAACGTCCGCGGGACGCATAAAAAGCCTGCACCCTTGCCTGTTTGTCCTCACTCCTCCACCGTATCGTCTCATCCGCACTATGCCTTTTCCATTCCCTCCTCGCGCTAGAAACGGGTCTACGAGGCACCATCGTGTTACCAGCGCTTCAGCTACCTCTGTAGGAACAGGCAGGCAGTCTTCCCCAGATGACTGGGAGACGCTAGACCTTTCTTCTACGGAGTATGCACGCAGGCGCAGAGAAATGATGCAATTGGTAAATGACTTGCGATCTCTGGGGTAAGTCGACAAGAACCGTTATACCCTTCAGTTGTTCTGACCTAGGCTTAGTGCAGAGACAATGATGGATCTACCTTCTATTGTTGTTATCGGTGGTCAGTCAGGTAGGTATCGGTGTTGAACCTGTTTTGCTATTGACTCACTGTGACCCTGTCAGCTGGCAAAAGCTCTCTGGTCGAAGCAGTCAGCGGCGTAAGCCACGGTTAAATGCTCGCATAGCTCACAGGACATCTGATCGTTCGTATCAGGTTAATGTTCCCCGCGATAGTGGCACTTGCACGCGGTGCGTACGACCCTTTCCGTTTCGCCGTTGTCCTCACCTTCTAGCCAGGTGTCCGATGGAATGTACAATGTCGAGTAGTGCGACTACTTGGTCTTGCACCATCAAACTTCGCTTCGACTACGACAATTCAGGACAATCTGCTTCTACCAGGGAAATAGCCTTTGGGCCTACCATTACTGACAGGAACAACGTAGAAATTTGGCTCCGTCGTGCGCAGGCAGCCATCCTCAATCCCGATGTGCCCCCGGTTAATTTTCATACGAAGAACAGAGAAGAGCTGAGGTCCTTTACTTCGCCCAACTCACTCAAATTTTCGAGAAACGTAGTTTCTATTTTCATTGAAGATCCCGATGCTACTGATCTGTCCTTCGTCGATCTGCCTGGTTAGTATGCCCCTGATGCTTATCCCTGTACTGATCGTGCATCCAGGGTTAATACAAAACGAGGAACAGGATGTCGTGGACCTGGTGCGAGAACTCACCGAGTCTTACATCAAGCGACAGAACACGATCATCTTAACGACCATACCAATGAGCGGTAAGGCGTGAATTCTTCGTTTCTTGGGATGTTTCTGATTATCATGTACCCGTTTAGATGATATACAGAACCAGCTATCTGTGACACTCGCAAGACGGGTTGATCCAGAGGGAGAGCGTACAATAGGTTCGCCGTCGTCGGTCACAAGTACTTGCCTCTCATAAGGATTTCACATAGGGATCCTCACAAAACCCGATATGCTCGGCGAGGGAGCTGTCAATGCCAGAAGGCAATGGTGTGACGTCATCGAAGGACGTGAGCACCCGTTGAGGCACGGGTATTATTGCGTTCGCCTCCCCGACGATGCCCAGCGGTCGCAGCACCTTTCAAGGTCAGAGCTCCAGCGCATCGCAGCAAACTTTTTCGACACGACTTCGCCATGGAGCGAGGTAGCTGATCGGGGGCGCTTCGGAATCCCGGCGTTTGTCAAAGATATCAGCGTCCTGCTCGTCAATCACATCAACAGGGTGTACGTGTCATCATTGTATGCTCGAATTCGTCTCATTTCTCGACCTGTCATCGCGCAGCATTCCAGAACTCAGGAGCGATATCGACCGTTTACTCGTTGCTTGCTTGGAAGAGATCGGTACTCTTCCAAAGCCCTTGGAAAATGATCCGCAAACCGAGGTCCTTAGCAGAGTCAACGCATTCTGCACTGCTTTGAAAAGCGTCGTCACGGGTGCTGATTCGGACAAGAGTCTCGCGCAGCGGAATCGAGCTCTCTACACTATATTGGCTCGGGCTATTCGAGGAACTTCTCCCGATTTCCGTCCGTTCGAAACGCCCACTGAATACGGGCAGATCGACGTACTCGATTCAGAAGAACGCGCCGATGTCAGGGACGATAAAGTACGAGTTATGGGAGTGTATGAGGTTCGAAAGACCATCAAGGAGTTCGTTCCACACCCACCTTTCGCTAGCTTGCTTTCTCACGTACGACATAGGTCGATCTCCTGGGAACTTCCTGGCAACACTCCATACGAAGCCAAAGTTCGTCTTATCAAGGAGTTCACCGTCCTGTGGTCTGCGCCCGCGGAGAAGTGTCTGGCGTCGATCAACGACGTGCTCGACGATGTCATCGGGAAACTTGCCCAGATACATTTCGGCCGATACCGCGTCCTCCAGGACTTAATCTCGTACGTCGTTGATAGGCGGACTTTTGCGAAACTTGACTCGTGTTTTCGTTTGCAGTGAACTTATCTCCCCGGACATTGAAGAATGTAAGCAAAAGGCGCTCACCGCAGTCCGCGAGACACTGCGACTCGAAAACGAACCGATCTACACCGAAAATGCGAATGATTATCTGGATCTTCGTGACCGGTGGTATATCAAGTATCGGAAAGCCCGCCAAAATCTTGGAGGGTACCGAATTTCTCGATCACCTGGCTTGGTTCGAGCATACGTACCTGGTGCATCCGTCGACTACGTATCACCGGAAAGTCAAGCCTTGATTTATCTGGCCCAAGCTGGCTACGAGCATCTCACTATAGATGACTTAGTTCGTCTGACCCCCCGCGACAATTTCGAAGATGAACTGGTAGTGATGGCGGACGTGCGAGCATACTTCACTCTAGCATACAAGGTACGAGACGTCCGCGGAATAGACGGAACAAGACGCTGAACGACGGTCGTACAGCGCATTATCGATCACGTCCCGCTCAAGATCCACCAATCTCTGCATGTAGCCCTGGCGGACAAACTGTCCGTCAGTCTACTCCGGCGCCTCATAGTCGACACGACGTCGACGGGCAACTTTGCTGACCGGATGGAGGAGTTAGTGAGCGAGGACCCGGCCATCGAGGAGAAGCGGAGGACACTGGACGCGAGGCGGATCCGACTCCAAGAGATGAAGAGAAAACTCATCAACTTTACTGCGTGAATGGGGTAGGTGATTGGCTGTTCGAGTCTAGTGCTATTTATTCTTTGCGATGTGTATCTGGAGCTTTCTATAGACCATGGAGAATGGCATTCGCTGGATGCCTTCCTTTGACGACTGCATGCCCTTGACAGAACTGGTACCCATCCCACCTCATGATCCCAGTGCTATTTGTCCGAGACCGTACACATCGGAAAAGAAATACAACGAACGCAAGGCCAAGGCGCGAGGTTGCCGACGACATGGTGTGTCGTCAGTTGAAATTGTTTCCGGTTACAGTACACAAACGTGACAAATGGGAGTTGGACCGCCAGTTTGCTTCCGCGGCTATCGTAACATAATTACCCTCAGTGATGCATTTGTCTGTCAGTACTGACCCTGCTGACAGACTTGGAGGAAGCGAGAATGAGATCTCGGAAGTGTCATTCTCGCGCAGTCGGCTACGCAGGGGCGGCGCAGCCCCGTGTCCGAAAGGGACCCGATGAGAGTATTCGGATCGCTCAACCATCTTTTGAGACCGTTACCGACAAACAATAATGTTGTCGAAAAATGGAACAAGAGTCTGACGCCAGCTCAATGATATGTTATTCACACTTACCTTTCAACCTGCCGCCTCAGCCCTGACACTCGCGCTTCGCCTGCATACTTGTGACACGGCAGGGGGGACAGCCTGCGACTCAGCCACACCGTCAATCGCTTCTTGCCATGGCAGCAGTGGTGGCAATTGGTGACTCTCACTCCGCCGCGGCCTACTAAGAACGCCTCGAGTCTGTTAGTACTTAGTAGTGTGTGTACAGAGCGTGTGGCATCTGGTTGATCCGCAACTCCACCGAGCTCATCGGCCGACGCGCTCCAATCGGACATGGTCATGACCTAGTCCTGACCAGGTAAATGATCGTGCCGTCGGTGGCCGAAAGACTTGCCATAGATAGCCACACAAGTCAAACTTTGAGGCTCTTGCAAAATTAACTCGGTCGACCTCGTTCAGCGCGATGGCAGCCGATGCACTCACCAGAGTGCTGGCGAGGCTGCAAAACCCCCCGTCGATGTCCTTGCCGACCGATTACCCGAGACCAGTTGGGACCAACAAACTGATCGAAGCTGCCCACACCGCCGATCTTCCCGACCAGACATCTCTCGCCTTGCTAAAGCTCGCTCTCCAGACGCAGAGCGGAAACGTGGAAGAAGACGATGCGCAGAATGAAGACATCAGTCCCTCCGCGTTTCATCTGCTCCTCGCTGCGTTCACTGTCTTGTTACATCGCTACACCGGTGATACCGATATCGTTATCGGTTCTTCATCAGCCGCGGCCAGTGCACCCCTGATCCTGCGCTTGGCTGTCGACCCATCTGATACTTTCTGGCCAATCGTCCGGCGCGTTCAGCTCGTCGAGAAGGAGGCAGAAGCCGATGTCCTTCCCTACGAAACCATCGTCCAAGCCCTGCGCAAAGACAAGGAGGACATACAAGAAAACGCCCGCCCACTTTTCCGCGTTCGCTTCTTTGACGAAACTGACGAACCTCGCGAGAACTTCATTCGTTCGACGAGTCTAACGTCCGATCTCACTGTCTTCGTCACGCGACCACCTGCAACCTCTCGTTCTTCCCTTGCTCCTCGCATCGCACTCCGCATCCTCTACAACTCTTTGCTCTTTAGCCCCGTTCGCATTTCGTTCATTGTTGACCAGCTCTCTGTCTTACTGCGAAAGGTCTCTGCGAACCCTGCCGCTTTGGTAGGGTCAGTACCCCTACTGACCAATGGTCAAAGGGTCCATTTACCCAATCCCACTGCAGATCTCCACTGGTGCGATTGGAAAGGGGCGATAACAGACGTATTCTCGCGCAATGCAATCCTCTGGCCAGAGCGACCATGCGTCATTCAGAGTCTTTCCTCCAAGAACTCAGATAAGGTACAAGACGCATGTACCTACACGTATCGCGATATCAGGAGGGCATCGAATGTCTTGGCACATCATCTGCTTCAGGGTGGCATCAAACGCGAAGAAGTTGTGATGATCTACGCGCATCGGAGCGTGGAGCTCGTCGTTGCGGTTATGGCGATCCTCAAAGCTGGGGCGACGTTCTCTGTCATTGGTATGTCATTATTTGACCTATTTCTCGCGCTCACGCTGCCTACTGTTCAATAGACCCTGCATACCCTCCATCGCGGCAGCAGATATACTTGCAAGTCGCTCAGCCTCGCGGGCTCGTCGTTCTGGCTGGGGCTGGCAGGATCGGGACGAGTGTTCGAGATTTCCTTTCCAATGACCTCAAAATACGCGTCGAAGTTCCTGCACTCGAGTTCTCGCCAAACGGAGAGATTCTCGGCGGTGTTGTCAGTGGCGCCGATGTGCTCAAGACACGTTACCATCTTTCAGAAACCGATCCGAACGTCATCCTTGGACCCGATAGTGTCGGTACCTTGTCCTTCACAAGTGGCAGCACGGGTATTCCAAAGGGGGTGAAGGGACGCCACTATAGTTTGACCCACTTCTTCCCTTGGATGGGAGAAAGGTTCACTCTTGGCGAGTTCTCCAAATTCTCCATGCTAAGCGGAATTGCCCATGATCCCATCCAGCGAGATAGTGAGTGCCAAGATTATCGCGATGGGCTCGTCTTTTCATCTCTCATCCAGTCTTTACACCACTGTTCTTCGGCGCCGAGCTCTACGTTCCTACCGCAGAAGATATCGGGACACCGGGCCGACTTGCAGAGTGGATGGACGACAACAAGGTCACTGTTACTCACCTCACGCCGGCGATGGGTCAGCTTCTTTCTGCGCAGGCTACTCGCCAAATCCCGTCTCTTCGCAGCGCATTCTTCGTCGGCGACGTTCTTACAAAGCGAGACTGTCTTCGGCTTCAGTCCCTTGCGGCAAATGTCAACATCATTAACATGTACGGTACCACCGAAACTCAGCGCGCAGTCTCCTATTTCTCTATTCCACCCGTGTCCGTAGATCCCACTTTCCTTGCTGCACAGAAGGACATCATGCCAGCTGGTGAGGGCATGATCGACGTCCAGCTCCTTGTTGTCAATCGATCCGATAAGGCCATTCCATGCGGAGTGGGCGAAGTCGGAGAGATCTACGTGCGCTCCGGTGGCTTGGCCGAAGGGTATCTCGACGCTGAAGCATCCACCGAAAAGTTTGTTTCAAATTGGTTTGCGTCGTCGTCGTCGTCGTCGTCGTGGAGAGATACGATACTGCACCCGCGCGAAGGCCTCGCTGGGCCCGAATCACGGCATTGGAAGGGGATTCGCGATCGGATGTATCGGTCTGGGGATCTTGGTCGCTATCTTCCCGATGGTCGCGTTGAATGCACGGGCCGTGCAGACGATCAAGTCAAGATACGTGGTTTCCGAATCGAGCTCGGCGAGATTGATACCTTGATGAGCCAACATCCACTTGTTCGTGAGAACGTCACGCTCGTACGGAGAGACAAGGACGAAGAAAAGATACTCGTCAGCTATTTCGTGCCGTTGGATGGTGCGCAAATGAACGGTTTCACGAGTGAGCTGAGCGAGGGCGAAGAAGCCAATGGCATAAAAAGTATACCAAAGTATAGACGACTCATCAAAGACATCAGAGAGCATCTCAAGAAAAAATTGCCTAGTTATAGCATTCCAACGCGTGCGTTGATATTCGGTCCCGTTAATCTTGTAATTGATGTCTTATATTTGACCAGTATTCGTCCCTCTTCATCGGATGCCCCTTAATCCCAACGGTAAAATCGACAAGCCTGCCCTTCCATTCCCAGATACGGCTCACGCCCATGTTACCCATACCGAAAACAAAGCTGCCTCTGTGGCCATCAAGCAAAGGGCCATCAGCCCCACAGAAGAAAAATTATGTTCCATATGGGCAGAGATATTGCCCAGTCCACCGGAGATGATACCATTAAACGAAAGCTTCTTCGACCTTGGAGGGCATTCAATTCTGGCCACCCGTCTCATCTTTGAGATCCGCAAAGTATTTGTTATTGAGGCGCCCCTGGGCCTGATCTTCGATGAGCCGACGATTCATGGCTTGGCAACAGCTGTCGACACACTGCGAAATCCAGACTTCGGTATTGCCCTTGAAGACTCGACACCGTCTTCGCCTGCGAATGGTATGCGGCAGAAATTCACACCCGTTGTTGTCGAATATAGTCAAGATGTCGAGCAGCTGGTTCCCCGCCTACGCGAATCCTACCCGCCACTACCTCTCGACTTCGAAACACGTGCCCTGACTGTGTTCCTGACAGGAGCTACTGGATACCTCGGTGCCTTCGTCCTTCGCGATCTCCTTGAACGTCAGCAGAGGGTGCAGAAAGTTATCTGTCTTGTCCGGGCTCCTTCTGTTGAAAGTGGACTGGGTCGATTGAAGGAAGGATCGACGGACCGCGGCGTTTGGAACGAGGAATGGGTAACCTCCGGAAGGCTCGAGGTAATTATCGGGGACCTCGGGCGAGATAATTTCGGCCTGACCGGAAGCACTTGGACTCGAATCGCCGCTGAAGCAGACGTGGTGCTGCACAATGGTGCTTTGGTTTGTCTTCCCACTCTTATTGTCCCTGGATCTCAGTAATGCTATGCTCAGGTACACTGGGTCTATCCCTATGAAAAATTGCGGTCCCCTAACGTGATCGGGACCTTGTCGGCGGTTGAGTTTGCTTCCACAACAAAGCAAAAACTCCTTGTCTTCGTTTCGTCAACGTCGGCTATTGATACAGAGCACTATGTCCGACTCTCGGATTCATTGTCGCACGGCAATCGCAGAGGTATACCTGAAGACGATGACCTCGAGGGCGCGAGAACAGGCCTTAAGACAGGCTATGGACAAACCAAGTGGGTCTCCGAGAAGTTGCTATTTGAAGCTGGGAAACGCGGACTCAAAGGACATATTGTGCGGCCGGGGTATATTGTCGGAGATTCAAAGACAGCAGGTACGCGAGTTCCGCCTCATCAATTCTCTACTTTTCGGCTGATCATCGGGCGCGCTCTGCAGTAACCAACACGGACGATTTCATCTGGCGATTGGTAAAGGGATGCGTGCAACTCGGGCTTGTTCCCGACATCAATAATACCGTAAACATGGTACCCGTCGACTATGTTGCGCGGTGTACCGCTCTCGCTGCAGTTGCACCACTACCGAATGCCTCGCAGACGGTGCTGCATATCGTGGCTAACCCACTTCCGACGTTCAACGATCTACTCCTGTCCCTCGCAGAGTACGGCTTCTCGACGCGGCAGTGCGAATACCTGGCCTGGAGGCGAGAATTGGAGAAGCACGTCATGGAAGTACAAGACAACGCATTGTTCCCGTTACTCCACTTCGTCCTCGACGATCTTCCAACGAGCACCAAGGCCCCTGAGCTCGACGATGCCAACACAGCTGCGTTACTAGCGCAAAGCCACAATCCTAACGCGACATCCACAGTGTCTGATGAATTAATGGGCCTATATCTAGCTTGGCTCGTCCGCGCAGGATTCCTGCGGGCGCCAAGCTCCTCTGATTCGCCCAGGCCCTTGCCAGTGCTTGGGAACACCACCACAATTAAAGCTGCAGGACGAAGTGGGGTTTAGGTAGTCTCGAGCCGTTCTAGGAAAGCGCTCTGGTTTCGGGATTTTCCGCGCTATAGAACGTCTGGGGACTTTTACCTGAGGACTATTGGATCGAGTCACACATGTCACGCTTTTCAGTCCAAATTAGGAAACAATCACCTTTTCTGGATGACCCCTGTAACATAACTGCCTAGTTTGGGATGAATGACCTTATAAGGTAGATAACCAGTGCGGCTTGGAGGGCCAAAAAAACAAGCCATACAGGGAGTCGAACTCAGGACCACAAACACACTCATGCTGACCAGGCCACAAGGGCTATACTGTAGGGCCTGCACTAATCATATATGAGTAGTTCAACCCGAAAATTTTATGACAGTACCTCCGACCCCACTACTACGCGGATCCATGATAAACCGTGCGAGGTTTGACCCAGTCCCTTTCGCCAGGTAAACAAATGTTTCAACTATGGAGCTTAGTAAAGGCTTAGTCATTTGAGCGTGACACGACCCAATAGTCACCGGGTAAAAGTCCCCAGACGTTATAGGAAACATCTGTATTCCCGAGTTCACCCGAATTTCCTATAACGGCTCGAGACTAGGGTTTAGGTGCCTATAGAAGATCGATCAAGTACACGTTGTTCATTTAGGAAATGGGTAGATTACAATCAAGACTTTCGTAAGGAGGCGCCATGAGCGCGGTCGGAGCAACAATCTTGAATGTCATGAAGTTTGTAATTGTTCTCACCAACGCCACATGATTTAGAACTCAGTTGAAACTTCCTTGCAATCTTGGGGAAGAATGCTGTGCGATCGGTGAGTGCTGGCCCGGTACACCGCAAGCCAAACTACGCGGAGTCCAGACTGCTGGCCGTTTCATGTAGGTACATGACGGAATAAATGGCGATGCTTCTGTTTTCCCCGTCCGCCGCATGCCTGCTTTTATTACGCACCTAACGGCAGTCTACGGGTGAACACAGGTAGGCGAGTATGACATTTCTTATAAATTGACTCACCCTTTTAGACTCCCAAGCCCCAACCTTTTTCGTCCTAGTGTGTTCAATGAGTGTCGGGGCAGAGACTGAAAAGTACTTGCGAATTGCTTCGCTCTCGATCGCAGCTTATGAGTGAGTCTCGATCACTGTTTATTATGGCTCGTGGAATTCAAGTTGAACTATCCACAGCTACCTGATCACAATCCCCGCTGAACTGCGGTTTTATCGAAGTCAGCCTTATATCTTCCGCCCAAGGTAATTGGTCTCATCGATGGGTTCTTGCTGATGGTTGAGCGTCTGTTGGTTTTAGTCTGGGATGCGTTCTTTTCGTTCTCATTCGGTGTGTTTCTTTTTTTTTTTCGCGCATGCCCGTTTCCTCATTCGAGAGACAGTTATGTTAGTGTCATCGTCATGGTTGTTAGTAATTATGGTGTCCTTGGCACCTTCACTGAGGGAGCCTGTAACCACTACTATCTAGTCGCGCCATTTTTCAAAGGTTTGTCCTGCCTCGGATCTGCGTCTCTCTTCGCTCATGTTTCATCTCAGTCCTTCAGACTATGATCTCCCAAGTCATCCTTGGCGTCAGGTAAGCAAGTTTCGTGTCCTGAGACGGGTTCTCAAGCTCTGCAAAAGAACCTTCAACATCGCTCAAAGGAGTCGAGGTGTTGGAGTCGGTCTCGCAATCGCTTTTGTCCTTACGACAGGGGTGCGCCGTTGCCATGAGATTGCTGCATTCTTTGCTAACCGTTTATGCAGCTTGATTGGTTTACAAATATGTACCGGCGAGTTCGTGAGTATTTCAGCCATTGTTCGATGCTAAATGGGGATGCTGAACTAATCCACAGCGGTCCTGCAAAACGTGAGTCACAGTTGTATCCCCAGGCACATTTGATCGTGTACGGTGGCTAATTCAATCAGGGGAGGTAAGCCGATGCTTGTGTAGCAGCCGAATAGCTTTTGAGCGCCCACATCAACTAGCTGCACACCTGGAAATGACTCCCCCTACCCCACTGCGTGGGTGTACTACGTCGTCTCCATGCTGTGGGACGCGGGTACTCTGTCTGTTTCTTCGATTTATCTCGTGCGATATAATTCTATCAACAGAAGGTCAGTTGTGATTTACTCGTTTTTGTCGAATTTACACTCAAACAGCGCGCTGTTTCCACCGCAGATTATCCCGGTTGATCAGAACGTGAGAGCTCTAGGCCGACCTACACGCCACACAGGATTGATTTCCCTGATAGGATGATTTATGATGGGCTTGGGTATTTCCTGGTCTTGACAGGTAGGATCATTCGCTCGGTTGTCTTACCTGTGCTAAGTAGACATCGAAGGTGCCAACGTTTTCAACCTGATCCTGTACCGGGCAAGTGACCAAGCTGTGCAGGTAAGGGTTGCCATATACTTCCGATCAAACAGCGCAACTGACACATACCGTAACAGTCTGCAGGGTAAGTTAAATATAGTTTCATTGTCGCCACGTTGACAAGGGACTCTTCGACTCCTCACATTAGCGCATCGATGGGTTACGCGGTCACCTGGATAATGAGCCAACGGATCTTGATTCATCTCAGAGGTACGCCACCCGATTCCATTCCGAAATTTGCACAAGCTCAGGGTTTGCACCTGCATTTCCCAGAACTTTCTGAGCCCGCGGAGATGCGGTTCGAGAACATTATACTCACCCGCCCACTTCAGCCCGGGCGTTCCGTTATCGCTGCATTACGTTCACAGTGCGATATTCAGAAGACTCCAATCGACGTCGAATATTCGCCTGGCCCGCAGCGCGATTTGGAGCTGGATGTCCAGGTGGTAGTGGAGCAATCCGTGACCGTCGACTGCTATTCTCAATCATCGAAGAGACGGTTGACCGAGGTTTGAATTCCCGGGGTTCTGTGGTGATCTATAAGTTCGAGCAGCAATACAACGTAATGTATAAAGTGGTAATCTGAATTGAGGTTGATCCTCGTGACTCTGACAGCTGGGTGATTTATCCGGGACCATTGTGGCTTCGACGTGCCCTCGACTGCCGTGACCACGACCAGCCTAGCCAACAAACACAAGCTTTCTGTACGATATTTACGATCTCACAACCTTGAAGAATGCCTACTTGACGCAGCTCCCCTTTTATAGGGGAACTGTCCCTTATCCAAAGACGATCGACCACAATCAAGGTCTGCGGGCATGGCGATTCTCTTCCGAGCTTCCTTGGCACATCGGAGTACTTTTACGACTCCCATGCAGGCGCGTGTCCTCTATTTAACCAGCGGTAATTACCTGATGTTGCAGCAGTGTAAGTGATCGCAGCGGCCTGCCCCCCATGGAACGATAACGCACATTCCATAGATACGAGAATCCATTAATTACTGCTACTTCCCATCCGCTCATTGCCGACATACACGCTCTCACTCGTCGCTACTGTGCAGGAGTCGACGTGCCTAGGCCACTGGCACTACTTTGCACCCTTCTGAAGGCCCGGACCTCAGCGCTGGGTGACGATCCTTGGTTCAAAGCAATTCGGGTTTGGGCCGAAGTAGATGACATCAGCGAAGCGGAAAGTTTTGGTGCGTGTTTTCAATTTCCGGGCCCTGGTTGCTACACACATCGCTCTAGATGGACACAAGAAGAGCTTCGTCCAGTACACGTTAAACGTGCTCTTCTTTCCCGACCTTTATGCCACGTACAGAATACCTAAAACGATAGCGTTGCGCCGTCCATCGTCATCTCCTGATTATCCGCTGTCACTCTCCGTTCCGGCGTCGCCGTCTCTCACTATACCTGGAACCCTCTTTTCCGTGCTGTCGCCGCTTCACTTCCAACTCCCCGTCATGACACAACTTTGTTTCAATGAACAAGGTCAGATAACCTATCATCGGGACATCTGGGACTATCGCGACGTTGTGCGACTGATCCCCGGACTTCGAGTGGTATTGTGGATGATGGCACGAGCTGGCACCTAGGGACTGAGGGACTGAGTTGGATCAGCCAGAGAGTATGCTCACACACGGACGCGAACAAAAATAACCTTACTCGTGTCGACCGACGACAACGTCTAGATCAGTCGGGTTTTCAGTGGCTTTGGAGCTACTTGGCAGCTCTTTTAATTCGGTGATCACACGTAGCATGGTTTCGCGGCGTTGTATCTATGCCTTCTATGGTGATTCTTCAGTGGGCTCATGTCCTCTAATAGTCTATTGCAATTTCACTACTATCATGATGACAACAATACTTGTTGTACGTTTGAAACGTGGTATCCATCAAGGGACAAATGCGGAAGCAAATGTTTGGTTTTGCAGCTTGTAAGATCCGCCGACGTCTGAAACAGAATCCAGATGCTTAACCTCGTCTTTCCCCACAGTATGTACTCCACGACAGAGCTCAGGCGCCTCCGGCCGTTAACCCCTCTTTCCCCTTTCCTTTCCTTTACGGGCTTCCGAGGCTCTGCAATCCTGTTGGATGGAATTTTGCTAGCCTCTCCGAGGGCGCCTTGGTAACCTCCCTTAGATCATCTCCGTCTGTCGACGTGCTGTCTGTTCGAAGAAAAAAGCAGTCAAAGCCGCTTTTCCTCAACTGGAGAGCTGGAGCAACGACATGCTGATCCTCTATGTTCACGTCAAAGGAACTATTCCGGTTCCGTATGGTTCCACGTTGGATGACGCTCGTAGCTCATCTGGTCCGATGTCACGGAAACAGTCGTCTAGACGTTAGTGCATTTCATTTGAATTCCACCAGCCTTCGGAACTACATTCATTAGGAGTCCAATACTCTCGTATTACCTGCTGTAGATTGCACAAGGCAATAATGGATTAGTCAACCGGCGTCGTAATTACCCTCCGGGTCCACCGCCGCCGATGCGTTCATGGCCTCGATCAAATGCCGGCACGGATCCATCTGTTCAACCCCTTCTCGGGTTGTTTGACTGCAAATTGCGCGGCTATCCAATTCTGGTTACCATTGTGTCCTTCCATGGAAATCGAGGCCCGCGCGCATTCGGTGTCGTGGCGTAGATTTCTGACAGGCCCGGCGTGATTGGTCACTGGGATTGCCGATCAGTGACATGTCCCCGTTGATTACCACATCCGTCTCGGAGGTGCAGCCGGTCATTGGAATGCCACGATGCGCCTTAATGGATGTACGATATAGCGGGACGACCCGGTATCAGACACCATGGTGAAAGGGATGCTGACAGTGACGAATCCCATCTTTGCAACTGACGTAGCGTTGTTACTGACTGAAGGAACGGCGGCTATGCGAACGACGAGGGGCACTTTGGGACCGCGGAGGAGGTCGGTGAGGCACAGGCCGTGGAGACCAGTAAGAGGTTGCCCAAACATGGTAACTAATCTGGATGTCCTTGCAGGAGCAGATTAAGCCTGAGGGCTTCAACCTACAGTATAAATGAAAGGTGAACACACCAAACACAACGCTAGCGTGCGCACGAGAGGCGAATCCAGCTTTAGATTGTTTGAAGGTTGCTCAGTGCTCTTGTCCATGTGCCGAAAGGAAACGCAACCATGCTCAATCCGTGAGGATTCCTATGAGACAGGGAGTGACAAGATTGGGAGGTTGTTTCGGACCACCGTAAGGTCTTTGCGCGACTCGAGGTCGAAAAGTATATGCATGGAAAATGAGACAGCTAGGTCGGAACAACCGAGAAATGAGCAACTCCAACCGTATGAAGTTTGTCACAAGAAATGCTTACGGGATTTCTTGTGCAGTTCAACCTGAGATGCATAAACAAAGCCAGTCTTCGAAAAATTAGACGGACTGAATGTCACGCGGAGTGCTGCCTCGCGGACCAGGTGGGTCCAATGCGGAGAAGGTCAAGGAAGCACTGGCGGCATCAGTCGAGACCCAAGCGCCAAGATCCAAACGCTTCTAGTCGCAGACTCGATGAATTGACGAGACGCTTCCTGCTGCCGACGGTTTGTACGAAGAGGGTGCCTTGTAAACTCAGTAGCTGGATTCAATGTATGGTGACTTTCGCTGACGCCCACTAGCGAAGAACTCGGGCTGAGTAACTTTTGCTCTTGGGACGTTCGTCTCGCCTTCATATCGACGTCCCTTTTGGGCTAAGCTCCCCTACTCCACGTCGCTGAAGCGGCGTGCACTGCAAATAGGCTGTTTGATCAAAACAACGGTCTAGTATCAAGGTCTGTACAATCTCGTTGGGTGCAGCGTCGAAGTACCTTCAAGTATGAGATGCGCCTTCGGAGATGGTTGATCACAATGGCTTTTCAGACTTTTGTCGTGTTCGAGGCCGATTTCGCTTGGTCGTTGCCATCTTGGTCTCCGCGCTTAATCGAATTATGTCATCCCTGTTCACCAGGGGGTTCAGAGACTCGCTCGTCAGCTCTCTAGATTTGGATTTGTGGTGCGTGCGCCGCCGTTGGGGGTAGGTCAAAAGCAGTCCATTGGTGTAGGTGGATTCCAGAATCTCTCGTTACCACGGGGCTAGGAGTAGTCATGGCCAGTTGAAAACTAAACCGAGGCTCACAGAATTCTGGATAAGACCGTCCAACTGCTGCGAGAAAGTACCTGGTCGATGGTGAAACAGACTTCTTGCTGTGAACTAGCATAAAAAAGTATGACAAGAGGGAGATTCGAACTCCCGCCTCCATACGGAGATGAGAAACCCGCTTAAGCAGGCAAGCTTATATAAGCTTGAGTCACACGCCTTGGACCGCTCGGCCATCTTGCCATTGCTTTATCTTTGGTCTGAAACTATCTGAATGACCTCCGCAGGGCATACATGTGAAGTATCAAGCTTGTCGCACCTACTAGCAAACAGATCAATAAAGTTTCTGTGCATCCTCGACTGTGTTAACCTTGGCGCCAAAGAGAGGACCAAACTAGACTGTAATTGACATGCAGATTAGCTCAAGAGATCAGGAAATGAATCAGGGCGAGCCTGATGGGTGCAGGCATTGTGAAGAGGGTTCTGTGGGATGAGGACAAGCTTAAAATGACCACCTCTTCCTCCTGCCATTGTCAATGCCAGGCATTGTTCTTGGTCTGTGGTGTCCCATAGTTTCTCATTTTCAAGATTGCTCCAAAAATTCCAACAAGAAGCTTCAGAAGAAGCACGAATCCAAGGGGTCATCGCATTTGTGTCTGGCCACTCACCATCCATTTCTGCGCGTTCACCTTTTGGAGGTCGACTGTGCTTAGTCTTCCCTTATTGATCGTCTTCGGGTTGAAAAATGGTCTGCTTTTGCCCTCTTCGGCAAGGGCCCTGCATCACCCCTTCTACGTCAGGACAATGTTCGAAGGAGTATCTTGAACAATTGTAGTTGGAGGACTAGTCACGCCCACGACAGGTCCCTGGCCTCTGGGTCGGGTTCACTGTGCTGTAACAACCTTAACATAATCTCTGAAACGGAAACCTCGCTTTTTCCCTGCTCTCAGAGACAAGCACCACTTACGTTAACGACGTGGTGGTCCTAAGCAGCGAGTCGTCGATCTGAGCACAGGCAACGTAGAAGTGTGATCGCTCGCCAGCGATGCGGCGATCATGGTGAGACATCAAGGTCTCGTCATCCACCGCGTCCCTTGTACCCCGCTCAAGAAGAGTTCTGTAGGCGCAAAGTCAGATTCCAGAGTGCCTTGGGCCATCTGAAAGGCTATCATGCCTATACATAGCTGACAAAATACACGAAAGACAATAGACGAACCAAAACGAGTTTCATGCGAAGAGGCCAAAGGGCTTTCTGGTGGTGACCGGACACTTCGTTCATGGACGAACCAGGACCGGTCACATCTGTCCGATAGTATTGGATAAAAGCTCACTGCTCACAGGGGGGCGAAAGCAAGCGTGTCAGTTGCCGGATCGAAGATAATGGTATTCGAGGAAGATACTAATTCGATGGCACACCGTTCATATCTAGCCTCTCACTGATCCCGTTCCTGACACGATCCTTCCCCCCGGATTTCTTGGACCCAAAGCCAAACCCCACCCCTCCCGACAGGGATCGCTCCTCTCCTTTTCCACCGGACTCGAAATGTTCCTCGGCAGTTCTACACATCCCTTGGAGGGTCGTGTACGGTCCATTGTAACCGAGGCCACCCTTGGCGGGCGGAAGGCGGGCTCTCGAGTCGTCGAAAATGAGGTGAACGGACATGAGAGTGAACATGGTTGGTTGGAGATTGACGATGTCTCCGGATATGGTGGGTATCAATCCAGCGATGGCGCGTCCGATCGACGAGCCCGAAATCAACAAGAGGGCCTTGGAGACGTAGAGGGCCTCGATGATGTGCGCGAGTCCCAGCATGAGAGTGGGCGAGACGATAGGGAATACGGTCTCCTCATCCAACGTGCTAAGCGTCGTGTAAAGATCGGCGTAGGTGATCGGTGGTCCTGCATCCGTGACTAGGAAGGCTTGGCCACCGATGTCCGGGTTGGAGGATCCTTTCTCTAGCTCTATGAGCCGCTGCTCGTAGCACAGGTGAGAGAGAGCACAATTCTCCACGTAGGTGAGTGACTGCAAGATGTTCGGTACCCACGTCGGGTTGTGCTTACGCACGAGATAAGCCCCACAGACCATATCCCCTCCAGGACCAAAGACAGCATTTCCAGGACGGATGCAACCAGTCCTGAGTGTCTGTGAATTAGTGCGAGCGTTATCTGCAGCGCACACCGCCTTCTCTGCAGCAAGTTTAGACACAGCGTAGTTGGAGAATAGACGATGCTGTGGTTGAGATGGATGAATGTCATCATCATTGTACACTTGGACGAAAAACGGTGGTTGCGTTTCCCAAGGCCACAACCAAAACCGAGAGCAGCGCACGGAGAGGGATGCCGACGAAGTATAGACGAGGGTATTTACGCCGATTTCCTTGCAGGCGTTGATCACGTTGATCGTGCCGTCATAGTTCACCTTGAGCGAGCGATAGAGTAGCTGAGTATGGCGCTCGTAAAAGCGTATATTTGCAGCTGTGTGGAACACTGTGACTTCCAGTTCCCCTTCTGCATCAGGCCAAGGTGCCCTGAAGGCCTCCGACACGGCAGCCGCGTCGGAAACGTCGACTTTCAGAAAGGCTACTTGCTGAGCAGCGCCAGTGCGGAGGTCCTGGCGCGTTGGAAGTCGAATATCTAAAACCCTGATCTTGCGTGGGTCCTCTCCTCGTTGCAACAGCTGAAGGACGATCCAACCCCCTAAAAAACCTGCCTGAGGAGAAAATCAGTTCGAAAGAAGCGCCAGGGTTGGAAGTGAGGGGCATACACCACCGACAACGATATACCGTCGACCAGTCTTTGGAGGAAGGAAGTCCTGCATGGCGACGGGTATTTTCAACAGGGCGTCAGCAGCTCCACGCACGCCCAGCGGGGTAAGACGTGTCGGCGAGAAAGCAAGTTCTGCATCGCGAGGGAGCTGTTTTAGTTTCCTGTCGTTCAGATAGCCATAAAGAAAGACTAGAGAAGCGAAGATGAACAAGCTCAACAACGAGCTTAACATCTCCCCGCGGTCCTAACGCTACAAAAGACGTGTACGGGTCAGAGGTGGGCAGCGAAGTAGTCAGGTGGAGGCGACTCGTGCAAGTTCGGATCACGGTATCGTGGTAACAGTCGTTCAAAACTACTTCATACTACACCTGCCGTGCCTACCAAACGCCCTAAATAAACGTATGTGACCGCCGATACCCAATCTAGCACACGGATACTACATATGAAACAAGGATACAGTCGTAGATAGATCATCAGTGTCCGTATTCTAGTCCTCGGAGTCGGAGAAAATCTCAGATTTGGTCGTGCAGCATTGCAGGATCGCGGAACTACACCCGATCACTCGCCGTGAGCCTCTTTCGCCGGGATCTCGATCAAGGACGAACTCACACGTCGCCGGCGACGCTCGGCTAACTCGTGCCTTTTTCGTCCAGCGTCGTATATCAGTTGGAACAGATAGCATACGGGCCAGAAAATTCGTCTCCAAATGCTACACTCTGACGGGTGGTAATTGCTTTCTCGCTGGAGTGCCACCGCCACCCAGGAGGTGATTATGGTGAGTCCGACCGCGATCTCGATATAGTGGAAGAGGGACGCCGTAGTAGGAGGGTTGATCTCGCGAACGTTCATGCCGAACACGTTCTGCGGAAAGGTGAGTGATTTAGGAGGTCCAAGTTGTTGGTGACCTACCGCTAAGAAACTCGCCGGGAGGAAGATCATCGTAAGATAGGAGATCTGACGCAATTGAGTGCACTGCAGACGAAACAGTAAATCCAACGTACCTGCTTCATGGCAGCGGAGTCCATCATCGTCGTAACCGCCAACCCTTGCATGGCTTTCGAGTCCTCAATATTCACACTAGCAAACGCCTAGAGAAGACAGTTGAGGAATGCGGAAGACAAGGCCTTATTCATTACCGACCAAATGAATGACGTTCTGAAGTCGGTCAAACAGCATTCGCCTCTGCCCACTCAATCTTTGTATTTCAGACGTAAGATTGTGTACTTCTTTGCATAAAATGTCTGCAGACGCTTTGCCTTCATCTTCGGTGCCGAGAACGCTCATCGCTGGATTGGGCATGTTTTTGACGAACTCTACAGATAGCTCAAAGTCCCGAAGGAGCTGCTGATAGTACAAAAGATGTGCCTGGAGCTTATGCAATTCTTGTGTAATTTTGATGTCATGGCTCTTGAGGACCTTGGTCTCCTATGAAGGCGTCAGTAGGAAAAAAACTGAAGAACCCAAATTGCGCACCAGGGCACTGATGTAGCGATGCAGCTCCTCAAACGCCTCGTCCCATGCGTACAGTGCATACCAGAGAATGGCAAGAAAGACAAACGTTGGATCCTTGGATCTTTTGTAAATCTTGGACCAGTAGACGCTGTCGCCTGTCCTCTGAACGAGAGACTGGAGACGTTTCGCAGACGTTCTCTGTAGCTCCGAGGTGGGGTGATACGAAATAATCGTACTAGTTTTTGCGTTTCGATGCATATGAATAGCAAGCAGATCTTGGAGGAGGATCTTCTGGTCTTGAAAATTTCGGTCAGACTTCAGCGTTGTGCAACCAAAAAGCACCCATACTAGGAAGTAGGAGCGGTGCTTGGGTATCAATGACATGATCCTCGCCTATAAATACATGGTTACAGAGTTCCTACGAGACTTGACATGGACGTACTATCGTAGGGGAGTGGTTCATCTTCCGTATCTTCATGTGGATCAGTAGGGAAAGATGCCGTTTTGACTCGCCATGTTCGCTCAATTGGCTTTTGGTTTTTCATCATACGGACGAACGGAAGCACGACAGTGATATCTAGTGGGCGTAAGTAGGTCACAGATGGCAGACCAAATCTACTCACGGTCCTCGTCGTCCTTGGGGTCTTCCTGATACCTCGACGGAATCCAATTTGTGGAGGACGCAAAGAAGAAAGGCTCCACGTTATATCTGACCGGAGTGAGATCGCTGCTACGCTGACGTGCGATATCGATCACTCACTTGGTGCCCAGGATTTGGAGAATCGGCACCGTCATATTCTCGACGAACAGCGCCCGCACCCGAATATCCGAAGGAGGCTGTCCCGTTCGGCTCAGCTCCGTCCAACGACGCATGGCACCACTCACGTTGGCCTCCAAGTGATCCCAATACGCCCTCGGCGTCTCGACCTTGAACGTGTTGCCGTTGCCGCTGCAGTCGAACGAACCGTCGTTGAAGACGTCCACCTTGTGTACGCTACACTGCTCGTCGTGCGTCTTCTTCAGGATCTTGCATCGCTCGACCTGGTCGTGCGTCCAGTTTCCGAACAGACTCTGGGGGTATCGACTCCATTCCGGGTCTTGGCCGAGTCTGCCTGGGGGCAGGGGACGGACCTCGCTTTCGTCGGCGTCGAAGTCCATCCATGGCCAGGGCGCCGACGGGGCGGCGTGCCGGTATCTGCGCGAGCGGGTAGTGAAGCCATCGCGCCAATGCTGCTCGACCGTTTGGTACTCACATTGGCGCTGGGACTTTGGGAAGCCGCGAGACTTGCCTCAGTAGTTCTTCTCGGTATGATTCGGGTCCTGCTTCATTGAGCCCTGGAATGAGTTCGATGTCCGACATGTCGATGACCGTCTGGTTCATCGTTGGCTCGTACTATGGTGCCGGTCAGGCCAAAAGGATGGTGGTCACTTGGAGGGTGCTTCATTCGTGTAAAAGCCGCTCACACACCAACGCTTGGCGCTCGCTTACCCGAGGGTGGTCCATTCAGTATAAATTAAGGAGAACACGCGTTCGTGTGACAAGTCGAGGTCGAGTGAAGACCATTTGCCTGCCCTGGCCTGGGTCGACGTCGCTCATTGGTCGACGCTCGCATTATTTTATGTAGTCCTTGTGTCGCGATCAAAGTACGACCTGAGTATTGAAGGGTCTCACGCCGGTTATCGAACCAATCGGCTGACGTTTCACACTAAGCTCTCGGTTATTGCTTCAACGATCTCCTGGGAAGTGGTTTCAAATCGATCATCGCACAAGTGGAAGCCATCCAGAATCACGCCATACCGACACGCGACCACCTGGCCTCATGGTTTCACCGCGACCTTCCAGGCCTCCCTGCTATTCATCTTGTCATGGCTTGTCTTACCCGGTATTATATACACGTCAGTCACCCACAGTCCGACTTTTCCTGCACGCGCAACGAGCGAGTACCCATCCATGCCTTTGACGTTGATTTTTCCGCCGTCCAGGTAGGCCACGGCGCGAGGGAAACAGTGTGTCTGAGCAAAAGACCTGATGATCTGCGACAGGTGCTCGACGGCGTCTTCGGAAGACAGGGCAAGCGATCACCTTAATCATCGTCGCCGAATATCTTGGACGGCGCCCAGTGTACGCGTGCGTCGTTCGCGTAGACGCCGTAGACTATGAGCGTCCCACCCCGGTGGACGCAGTGAATGGCACCGCGTTCGCCGCCGCCAGTGGCCTCAACTGCGTCGGACCCGTACGGGTTGTCCGCGCCCACCCGTGCCCACTGTGCAGCGGGATCCTTCCTGACCAGCTCGACGTACTCGTCCGCAGCGCCGAGCTTCTTGGAGATCGCCGTCTTGACGCCCTCATTCGCGGCGATCACCATCCGGGACGCACCGTTCGACTTGAGGAGCTGGGCGATGATCAGACCCGTCGTGCCTGCCCCGAGGACGAGCGCCTCCACGCCGACTGGAGGACGGAGTTGGTCCATGCCGTGGATGGCACACGCTGCGGGTTTGACCAAGGTCGTTTCTTCGTCGTGAGGTTATGGGTCTTGTACACCTTTCTTGGCCTCGGGCCAGTGAGCATTCATGTCATCCACAGATCACTCACAAGGCGACGTCTTCCGCGAAACCACCGGTCAGGGCCATTCCTCGACCATTGAAGTTCTCGAAAAGAAGGACGTACGGTGACCCCAGGATTAGCCACGCAGCATTCGCCAAAGCACGTCCTTGCCAACAGCCGTGATCGTACCGACGACCCCGTGACCGTGTACCACCCAGAAGCGAGATCCGAAACGTCGAGCAAGTCGGTCTGCGTCCGTGGTAGACAAGCACAGGGACGCACACTGGAGAATCTCGCGATGCATTCTCCTTGGTGTAAGTACATAACCGTCCGTTCTGCCGCAGATGGGCCTGGCGGAGATTAATGGTCTGAGGGACGATATGTTATCCGCGGATGGAAGCGACCACACCGCAACATATCACTGTCGCGCACGACGACGACCCCAATTCGTTTCTTGTGCCCGCGACGACCGGCAATTCAAGTGCTCACCTTTGAGCAACACTTCGTTGTCCGAGATGGTTGGAATGGGCACGGAACGAATTTTCAAACTGGCGTGGCTACATGATGGTCTGAGTGAAAGAGGGTATGTTCTCGTGCGACGGTATCCACATATCCCTTGGTAGTACACCGCATTCGTGATGATACGACGAGGGTGGATGGCCGACTGAGGCGTTGGTAGTTGCGAGATCGGAAAGCTGACGAGGACGAGAGAGTGTCATCAGTGAGTAGTGAATACCTCACGGGTTACGATGGCCTGGGACTCGGATAGCGGTCCGGTCACCAGACTAGTAGCACCTGGGATATCTTTCTATGCCATGTTTATTTCACCAGGCCTCAGGCTATTCCTGGCGTTTGTTGGAGGTATACATAGTTGCGGGGATCGGTTTTGGTCCGTCATGACTCGAATAGTCAGGCTCGAGGCAAGGGCCAATGTCGCACTGCATTGCGTCTGGTCACAGGATTATCCATCTGCATCCCCCTGAATGGCGTAGCTTCGATCCGCACCAAAACCGCATAGTCCAAACCCAAACATCTCGCCACGCGCTCGCGATTCCCCCTCGTCTTCGTGCGTCCCATTCGTCCGACGCGGACAAGTCGTTCGACTGATCGATCAATGTTTTGTTTAGGGTGCAGGCACCATGGGCCGCCCAGGCCCAAACTCGAACGAAGCGTGCATTCACACGACGGAGGTTGCGCAAGCAGTGGTGAATCGGTACATGGAACTTGGTTACAACGCGATCGACACCGCTCGTCTCTATGGAGGTGGGACGTCCGAGGAGGTAAGGACGCTCCTGAGCCGCACGCGGCCCGTTCGTTCGAGTCGACTCACGTGCGACTAGTTTCTGCGTCAGATGGACCTCGGAAACTGCGTCGTGGACACAAAGTCGGCCTGCCTTCCGTACGCAATTTTCGCTGTCCTCCAACTCGCATACCCCGATCAGCGCGGGGATTTCACTGAACAAGGCATCAGAGAATCTCTGAACAGGTCGCTCGCAGCGCTCGGAAAACACAAAATCCGTACCTTGTATCTCCACGCCCCAGATCCGATGGTTCCGATCACGACTACGCTGCGAGCCATCAATGCTCTGTACAACGAGGGTCATTTGTAAGTATGTTCTCTTGCCCGCGTACTCAATTTGCGCCAATTCGGCCTGAGCAACTACGCTTCCTGGCAAGTTGGTTGAGATTTTGCTTTGGAGGGCATGTGCAACGCACAGACACTTGAAACAGGTCGCAGAAGCAGTGGTAATTGCAAGCGAGGTTTGATAAACCCCACTGTGTATCAAGGGGCGTATAATGCGATCGAACGAACGGCCGAAGCAGAGTGTGTGCGGTGACCGCAGTCTTAGACGGGAGGTGCTAACAGAAGGATAGATTATTGCCATGTCTACGGCATTTTGGTGCGTTTATTTTCCATGTGTCTTCACGACTTGGTGTGCTGAATCTGATCAGAGGTGGCGTTTTAGCTGGCAACGTTCGCAACGAAGAAGATATAGCTATGTACCAGAAAAGGGATTCGGAATCGTGTCGCTTTGCACACAGTATGCGATTACGATACGCTCCGATGTTGCCATTGGAGAGCTCAGGGGGCACTGGTGGGTGTAACATGGCATGGGAATACGACCGTATCTTTACATTTGCTCGACAGAACAAACAGGGACTTGGGCTCACTGAAGCATCACAGCGTCCTCGAAGAGGGCGATGCGGTCATTCTTGGCACCCCGACAGTGAAACAGCTGGAAACGAACATCAATCACAGGCATGTCTCACTATATGGGATTCAGGAAAGGGTAGTTGCCGTTGGTTCCATTTTTAGCGAAGGCGGCCCCCTGCCAGAGGACGTCGTCGAATTATTTGAGAGGGCGTGGCTTGGGTGAAACCGTTCGCGGGGCACTATGCTTCGTAAACGCACCCACGCATGTACATATATGTTACGAGTGTGCGACGTTTGATAAGTCGTTCTTGGACGAGATGGGTATCGCAGCGCTCGTGACGTGCGTGCATGTACAATGTAGCGAATGGCCAAGTCGGACGTACTTCTGCGGCTTCGACTGATGGGTGGCGGGAGGACCTTCTGCGAACAAATGCGGCGATGAGTGTGCAATCCACCGGTGTTCCGGGGGTGATTTTACCCCGGATCGATGCGGGAGTGGCCCCAAGTTGCCTGGCATGCTGTCGAAACGGCCGCACAGATTGGTCAATCGCAGGTCCGGGATGAAAACATTGCAGGGAACGTTCTCCAGATGTGCACAGCAAGTCGTGATGCTGATTGTAGCGGAACACCCCGGCGTATTGGATGGATCCGGGGCCGGCCCATCACGATGCCCCGACCACCGGTGGATATCCGTTTTCGGGCGAGAACGTGGTGGACTCGTTACGCAGTGCTACCGTGAGTGAAGTGCGGGCGTTTGATGGTGGTGGCCGGTGGCCCTCCTCGTTACGGCAGCGAGCGCAAAGCTGATGACGGAAGAGGCGGAGTCGATGTCTCAGGAAGCGAACTGGAAATGGACAAGTTAGTGTGCGCGTGCCGGCGAGGTATTACAAGACAGTGGCCATGAGACACGACGCCACACAATCCCCCAAGACAGCACAAGGTCTCGGTGGGATTCCAGCGGACAGTGCAGATCAGATCAGCCCTTGTCCGACGTTCACTTTTATCTCGTCCAAAACGGGCAACTGCGGTGTCCGGGGGGTCGTGGCTGCATTGCCGAGCTGCTCGAGAAATAAAAGTGGAACGAGACTCGCATATATTCTGGTCGAGTGCTCTCCTCGTCTCTACGCGCTTCTTCGTCTCGGCGATGCGCGTCCCTCTTCTTCCTCTCACCGGCCGCGCTGTCTACAACCCAATCGAGACCATCGTCTTCTTCTTCATCGTCGGAACCCTCGCCTACTTTCGCATCCTCTCCGCCATCAAACACTCGGCCTTTTTCGCACCCGCTTTCCCCTCCACGCTCAGCCCGACGCATGCCGTGCTGCGCGACGGCGCATGGGTCGTCGTCGACCAAGATTGGTATTTGAAAAGGACGCCCGGTCCCTTGTCCCAGAGACTTGAGCTCCAGCAGCTCGTATTTTCCCCAGCCAAGGCTGTCGATCCGGTACGTCGTCGTTCGATGCAACCACGAAGACACTCACCCGTCCGAGTAGGCAGTGACTAGCTCCTTGGACTGGGCTTACCTCGCACCATCCCTCGACAACTTGACCAGCCACATCTCCGGCCAGTCCTACTCCCCCGTCTGCTTCCGCGCGACCGACGGAGGTGACTGTTTCATCGACGCGTCCAACCAGGCCTCGGGTTCGCAGACCGTGACCTTGTCGTTCGCAGACGACGCTCGTCAAGACTTCGTCGACGCACTCAAGGCTCAAAGTTTCTACCCCGCGGATTCCCTCGGTGTGCAGTATCGCATCCAGAACCGTGCCGACGAGACCATCGGTGAAATGAAGAGCGGAAAGTGGATGGCTTATGCCGCCAGGGGCCTCATCAGTCGTTTCTGGGAGCTCGCAAAGGTCAGTCCCTTTTTGACTAGGACGTGTGTCACTTGCTGAGCCACTTGCTTCATCTCAGAAAGCGGATTCTCTCGACATTTTGCTTGTCCTCGCCGGCTATATTCTGATGCATGCCTCGTTCATTCGCTTGTTCCTAGCGTCGCGAGCCCTGGGGTCCAACTTCTGGCTCACTACTGCCGTCGTTTCTTCGTCGGTCCTTTCTTTCATCCTCGCCCTTCCTATATCACACTACCTCGAGATCCCTCTTGACCCGATCAGCTTGACCGAGGCTCTTCCTTTCCTTGTTTGCACGGTCGGCTTTGATAAGCAGCTCCGCCTAGCGAAAGCTGTTTTCAATCACCCCTACCTCACCACTCCTGTCAAGGAGGGTCGTTGGAGGGGTCAGATGAAGCCCGCCGGGGAGGTCGTCTTCGAAGCCATGCAAAACGTTGGAAATCACATCCTTCGCGACTACGGCTTGGAAATCGCCGCCCTCGTGTTGGGAGCCAGAAGCAAAGTCAGCGGTCTCATGGAGTTCTGCGCACTCGCGGCGCTGTCCTTGTTGCTCGACTGCCTTGTGTTTGGCAGCTTCTACGCTGCGATCTTGACGATCATGGTCGAGGTGAGTTGTTTTCGTTTGTTTGCTTATCTTAGTCCGCCCCGGGTTAGGGTCAGCCACTCACGCGTTCGCACAGGTCCGCAGAATCCAGACTGCTCGCGTGTTGACTAGATCCCGGAGCACCAACAACCTTACAGCTGAAGGCACTATCAGCGCTCTCGCCCGACCATCTCAGCCCCCGGAAGGCCACAGTCTCAGCCACAAGCTCTCGGAGACCTTGCTTGGTACCAAGGGTTCCATGTTAAGGGACAAGAACAGTCCCCCGGCAGATGTCAAGGAACAGAATCCAGTAGCTCGACTCAAACTCCTTTTGGTATGTCCATCGTCTCTTTGGCCGTATAGATCCGCCTTACTGACTCGTCCCAGCTTGTTTCCTTCCTGACCCTACATATCCTCAACTTCACCACCACCCTGGCGCCGGCTACGATCGCCCACTTTGATCCGAGAAATTCCTTGCGTCACTATCAGCTCGAACTCCGCAAAGTCGATATTACTTCTCCCACCATCGCCAGCGTACTCGATACCATAGCAGCATTCCGTACTTCAGACAACCGCACCGCCTCTTCACTTGACTTGTTTGTCAAAGTCGCACCTCCTCTCCACATCAGTATCTTCCCCCCTGGCCCCGCACGTCCTCGCGCACTCTTCCGATCCAGCGAGATCCTCGATAATTTCATGTCCGGCTGGACCAACCTCGTTGGCGATCCTGTCATCTCCAAATGGATCGTGTTCGTCCTCGCTGCTAGTGTCGCTTTGAACGGTTACCTTTTGAAAGGCATTGCTGAGGGCGCTATCAGAGGGCTGCAGCCGCAGAGTGTCAGATTCAGGTCGGTTGGCGGTGTCCAGAGGAACCGAGATGTGGACGAGAAGATCGAGACCCCACAGGTGAAGACTATTGCTCTGCGTCGCAAACCTTCCTTTGCGGTCGGCCCCCCCAAGTCCAAACCCGGTGACTCCGAAGCTACAAATACTCCGGAGTCTGTTCCATCACCTTCAATTGATTCTAAGCTCCTCGTCGCACCCGTACCTGTCTCCGCTGGCAAGGGAGTCAGCGGTGTCCCTGCGTTCTTGCTGGATATGAAGCTTCGGGCTCAACCTGCTGCAATCGTCACCACCAAAGAACCGCGTATCAACCTTCCTGTGCGCTCCCTAGAAGAATGCATCGAGATCTTCGAGAATGGGCCTCGTCCAGTACAAGTATCACTGTCAACCCTAAACGACGAAGAAGTCATTCTCCTCACGCAGAACGGCAAGATTGCTGCTTATGCACTGGAGAAGGTTCTAGGTGATTTCGAGCGGGCTGTTTCGATTCGGAGGGCCTTGATTTGTAAGTGAACTACGCGCGCGTTTATCTTGTCTGCTGACTGATTTCATTAGCTCGGGCGACTGCAACCAAAACTCTGGAGGATTGCGATATACCTATGACCAACTACGACTACTCTCGCGTTTACGGTGCATGCTGCGAGAACGTTGTCGGCTACATACCCATCCCACTCGGCGTCGCAGGGCCTTTGAACATCGACGGCGAACAAGTACACATTCCAATGGCCACAGCGGAGGGCACTCTTGTTGCGTCTACGTCACGTGGTTGTAAGGCACTCAACGCAGGTGGAGGTGTCACAACGGTCCTCACTCATGACGCAATGACGCGTGGTCCTGCTATCGACTTCCCGTCTATCGTGATGGCTGCCGAGGCAAAAGCATGGGTAGACTCCGACGAAGGATACGAAATCATCAGGGAAGCCTTCGAGTCGACGTCGCGATTTGCTAAGCTACAGAGACTCAAGACAGCTATTGCCGGTCGCACGCTTTACGTCCGTTTTGCTACCAAGACGGGTGATGCCATGGGAATGAACATGATCTCAAAGGGTACGGAGAAGGCGCTCGACGCGATGCAGCAGTACTTCCCCGAGATGATCACCCTCGCTCTCTCTGGCAACTATTGCACAGACAAGAAGCCCGCTGCCATCAACTGGATTGAAGGTCGTGGAAAGAGCGTGGTCGCCGAGGCCATCATTCCTGGCAAAGTGGTTAAGACCGTCTTGAAGACGACGGTGGAAGCGCTATGCAACCTGAACATAAAGAAGAATCTCGTCGGTAGCGCCATGGCTGGTTCAGTCGGCGGCTTCAATGCTCACGCAGCGAACATCCTGACTGCGATTTTCCTTGCGACGGGGCAGGATCCTGCACAAAACGTCGAAAGTTCGAACTGTATAACTTTGATGGAGCCGTACGTGACGATCGTTTGGACATATGACATCATGTAACGCTCACTTTTGCACAGAATTAACGATGGAGAAGACCTTTTGATGACCGTTTCCATGCCTTGTATTGAAGTTGGCACCGTTGGAGGTGGTACTGTCCTTCCACCTCAAGGCGCAGTGTTGGATATGCTCGGTATCAGGGGTGCCCACCCAACGATGCCCGGTATGAACGCACAACGCCTCGCTTGTATCATCGCTGCGTCGGTTATGGCTGGCGAGTTGTCTCTTCTCAGCGCGCTCGCAGCAGGCCACCTCGTCCGTGCCCATCTGGTGCACAACCGTTCCCAGACGAACACCCCAAATTCTTCCCGACCTGTAACGCCCAGCATTACATCTCCACCTCGACCTCCATGGGAGCAACCCCCGAGCAACCCTCCCGTTCTGCCTGAGCAAGCGCTCTCGCATTCCTCGTCCACGTCATCCCTACCACCATACTCAGAATCCAAGCAGTAGCCGGGAGTCAATAACGGACTATACGATGTACAACGTCGTTATCATATCTATTTCGCATTTGTTACCTTAACTTACCACTTTTTCGTGCGCCACGATGACCAGTTCGACGTTTATCCCGGGGCGCATGCCGGTTTCAGAGGGGGCATTCGTGGTTATTCTTCCAACAATTTGGAATAGGATACATAGATTTGTTCATACAATGTACGAGTAGATGAAATGCCACATGATGCCATCCAGGCTGACAAGTTTTTTTTGGTAATAAGTAGACCCGCGGCCGAGAGAAGCACCGATGCGGGGCCACGATCATTAGCCGTGAATACAAGTATAGAACTTCCCTGTAAGCGACTCGTCTTTCCATGCCTTGCCTACTCGGCGGAAGGGCGATGCTGACCAGCGTTCGCGCTGCCAGTTCCACTCGCAGACCTCTCCAAAGATCGCTCTCTTCTTCGTCCGTCCAAGGCCCGAAAGAGCCCCCACTCGAGCGCCGCACACTCTCGGTCTTCTTCCGAGACGAGATCCTCGCCAAGCACGCCGAACGGCCCGCGCTGGTCTGCAGGCAGGAGCGACCGCGCGCGCACGGGGGCCCGCCGTCACGCAACCTGGGCATCGGGACACACCTCGCGTGGGACTATACCGAACTGGATCGACACGTCGGTGCGCTTGCAAGGGGGCTCGTCGGGATGGGGGTGGGTCGGGGAGACCGAGTCGCGGTCATCATGGGGAACAGCAGGTGCGTCCTCAAGGTTTGGTTCGTCGGTCAAGAAGCTGACCACGTCGCGTATGGCTCCCGTTCCTCGCACCTCGGCAGCGCGTACGCGGCGTTGCAGTGGGCGTGCGCGAGGGTGGGCGCGATCCTGGTGACGCTCAACCCCGCGTACCGCCTCAACGAGCTCGTGAGTGTCTCGGTCGCTCCCCGCGTGGCCGGGGCGCTGATCAGCCCTGGCTGCCTAGGTGAATGCGATGAACCTGGTGGGGGCGTCCCACCTCTTCGCGGTTCCGTGCCTCCGGGGCTCACGCTACGTCCGCACGCTCTCCGAGGCGTTCCCGGACCTGCGTGCGTCCAAGTCGGGGGAGATACGATGCGAGGCGCTTCCCTCGCTACGTCACCTCGTCGTCGTCGACAACCTGGGCGACGCGGGCGCGTTCCAGAGGGAGGTCGGGGACCCGAGGTGCGTGACGGAATGGCGGGAGACGTTGATGTGGAGGGAGGACGGGGCCGAGGAGCGACGCGTGCGCGAGTACGCGGACGAGGTGTGCTCGGACGACGTCATCACCCTGCAGTTCACGAGGTGCATTCTCTTCTCGACGAAGACCCCGCGATCGTCCGTCTGATCTTTTGTTCGCGCAGCGGAACGACGGGCGCTCCAAAGGCTGCTTCCGTGCGTGGTCTTTTTTTTTCCCTCGGGGAGTTTCGGTTCACGTTTCCGACGCGACGCACGCTAGTTGACTCATTTCGGCGTCTTGAACAATGGTCTCGGAAACGGTCGGTGCATGCGGTTCACGCACGAGGACGTTCTCTGTGAGTGTGCTCGTCGACGGAGATGCGACCGTGTTGACGCGACGTGTGGCAGGCAATGCTCCACCTCTGTTCCACTGTTTCGATGAGTACCGTCGCGCTCTGGCGTCTCGCGCGTACTGACCCTCGAGCGTCCTGCACGTCTCGTGCTGGGAAATTTAGCAGCGTGGTCTCATGGCGCGTGCGTCGTCTACCCGTCCGAGTCGTTCGACCCGAAAGCCATCGTCGAGGCCGTCGTACGGGAACGATGTACCGCGTTACACGGCGTGCCCACGCATTTCCTGGAGGTGTTGGCGGAAGTGCAACGGCGACGAGACGCGGGGGAGACGCTCGACCTGAGTCGACTACGGTGCGTCTTGTAGGGTAAAGGGGGACGATAGACTCGAGTCGACGGTCGAAACAGGACTGGCATCGCTGCCGGATCTCCAATACCCATCGATTTGATGCGCCAGCTGATCGACAAGCTCAATCTGGGGGACCTCACCGTCGCGTATGGCATGAGTGCGTCATGGGCCTTACTATTCTACCTTGCCTCGTGCTGATGCTGATGGCCGTGTCACAGCGGAGACGAGGTGGCGAGGGTTTCCATAAACACGGAGGAGCCATTTACTGACCCCGATTGTGCAGTCCAGTCTCCTTTCAATCGACGCCGGCGGACCCGATCGCGACACGGGTGGAAACGGTGGGAAAGGTGCAGCCCCACGTGAGGGCGAAGATCGTAGACCGACAAGGCGAGATCGTTCCTGTCGGGACGCCTGGGGAACTGTGTGTCACCGGTTATCTCCTTCAAAAAGGGTGTGTCTCCGTGTTTTCCTGGCATTCACGTTTTGATCGACTCTGGTAGGTATTGGGAGAATGAAGAACAGACGAAAAAGGTCATGAGACCAGACCCGGAAGATCCGTCTGTCGTGTGGATGCATACGGGCGACGAAGGTATCCTCGACGAGGAGGGTTACTTGCGGAGTATGTCTACCACTCTCTTGCGATGTATGACGCTGATCCGAGTTTGTGATAGTCGTCGGCCGAATCAAGGTTCGTTTCTAGCGTTCCTGTGATTACAGAAAAGGTGACTTTATACCAGGACATCATCATTCGCGGTGGAGAGGTGAATCCTCTGTATCGCCGCGTGCTCGTGGCGCCATGATCTGACTTTGTGCTAGAATCTGTTCCCCGTTCAGATCGAGAACGTTTTGACAGCACACCCCTCTATTAGAGAAGCAGCTGCGGTGGCAGTCCCGGACGCAAAGTATGGTGAAGTCGTTGGAGCGTGGGTCGTACTCGAGCCGGGCAAGACCATGTCCGTGGAGGAAGTCCAGCAAGTCGTTCGGGACAACATGAACCCCCAGGTACGACTTCTCGTCCGCGATGCCAATGACACTCACACGTCCCTGTTGCAGAACATACCAGAGTGGGTATGGTTCGTCGGAGCTGGCATGGACGCGGAAGAACTGCCAAAGACGGCGAGCGGCAAAGTGATGAAACACGTTTTGCGGAAATGGAGCGCCGAGCGGGTGTAGATGAACGTAGGGCGCGATGTCGAAACGATCTAGACGGCCGGCTGTTTCCAATGATAAGCCATGGAAGGAGCCCAACGCGCTTGAACCCGTGGCTGGATCAGGTGAAGAAAGGTCTCTCAATATTGTTACATCCGACCACCGCGGGACATTCTACCTTTATCCATACTCTGGCACACGTGCCTTGCTATTCAATCTCATCGAACTGTTCCGTGCGGACGTATATCTACTGATGTTGGCTTGACTACTTCCTAGGTGATGGTTGCGAGTCTGACATGGGTCCGCGACGTCTATGGGTCGTTCCTAATGATAGTTTGGCTCCTTGATATTCAGTGCTCACCAAGTATGCCGCGGGGGACATGGGACCAGAGGTGTGTTTCCAACCAACGTATATACTCAATATTGATGCTCAAGCGGCGTTACAGTGGCTACTTAGATCACAGTCGTAGATAGATCCGTATTCTATCCCTTGAAATAGAAACGCGATGTAAGTTTTAGATTCGTCTGAGTATCGAACTTATAGAAGCCCGAAGGCATCGCGGTATTATGAACGTGGCGGAGCTTGGGGCGAGCGCCCCAGACCACCATGATCCCCTTACGCCTCAACGGTCTGTTCGCGCTGTTCGGCGCTTGCAGACCTCTCCAGACTCGTCGATCACTTACCCTATCGTTCGTCGAGGGACCACGGAACCCACCGCTCGATCGCCGTACGCTGCCAGTCTTCTTTCGGGACGATGTTCTTGCGAGGTACGCCGAGCGGCCCGCGCTGGTGTGTCGGCAGGAGCGACCGCGCGCGCACGGCGGTCCGCCCTCGCGGAACCTGGGGGTCGGGACACACCTCGCGTGGGACTATGCAGAGCTGGATCGGCACGTCGGTGCGCTTGCAAGGGGGCTCGTCGGGATAGGCGTTGGACGGGGAGACCGCGTGGCGGTCGTGATGGGCAACAACAGGTGCGCCGCGTCTCGCGGTTCGGCTGCTTGAATCTGACGCTGACGCGGGCATCGGCAGCGCGTACGCGATGCTGCAGTGGGCGTGCACGCGCGTGGGCGCGACCCTGGTGACGCTCAATCCTGCATACCGCGTCAACGAATTCGTGAGTGCGAAGGTCTGCTGAGTGAGCCGAGCGTGCGGCGTTGTTGAACGGTCGTAGGTGAATACCTTGAACGTGGCGGGCGTGTCGCATATCTTCGCGGTCCCGTGCCTTCGCAGTTCGCGGTACATACGCATGCTGTCTGAGGCGTTTCCGGACCTGCGCGAGTCGAAGCCGGGGGAGATACGCTGTGAGGCGCTGCCTCGGTTACGTCACTTCGTCGTGGTGAACAACCTCGAAGATCACAAGGCTTTGCAGAGGGAGATTGCAGACGCTCGATGCGTCACGGACTGGCAGGAGATGCTCGTGTGGAGAGAAGACGGCGCCGAAGAGCAACGCGTGCGTGCGCACGAAGATGAGTCGAGCTCGGACGACGTCATCAACCTGCAGTTCACGAGGTGCGTTCTCTTCTCGGCAGCCCTCGCGATCGTGGTGTCTGACTTCGATTTGCCTAGCGGGACGACGGGCGCCCCCAAGGCTGCTGCCGTACGTATTTCGCAGCGATCCCCCGTCCCAGTCTGATCCAGAGGGTGTGGTGTCAGTTGACTCATTTCGGCATCTTGAATAACGCGCTCGGAACCGGTCAATGTATGCGGTTCACGCACGAGGACGTTATTTGTGAGTGCCGTCGCCGATGCGCACGCGACGTCGAGGTGACCCACTATATAGGCAACGTGCCGCCTCTGTTCCACTGCTTTGATGAGTCATTCCTTGTTCGCTGTGCTCCGTCGTGCATCTGACTCGTTCGTGTCCTGCACGTCTTGTAGCGGGAAATTTGGCTGCGTGGACTCACGGCGCTTGCGTCGTCTATCCTTCGGAAGTGTACGACCCCAAAGCCATCGTCGACGCTGTCGTGCAGGAACGATGTACGGTGTTGCACGGTGTACCCACTCATTTCTTAGGAGTGTTGGCGGAAGTACAACGGCGGCAAGACGCAGGGGAGAAGCTCGACCTGAGTCACTTGCGGTGAGTCGATTGAGGAGACAACGAGATGAGCCAATGCATCGGAACAGGACTGGGATCGTTGGTGGAACGCCGATAGCCATCAACTTGATGCGCCAGCTGATCGACAAGCTCAACCTGGTCGACCTCACTGTCGCGTATGGCATGAGTGAGTCGTAGACCCGCTGATGCGTTTTACTGACTCGTGACATTCGACATTCTTCCAGCGGAAACGAGGTGGGATTGATTCCCAACACAAAGGATCCACTGACCCGGTTTTGCAGCCCAGTCTCCTTTCAGTCCACACCGGCTGATTCGATCGTCAAACGGGTGGAGACGGTCGGGAAAGTACGACCTCATGTGAGCGCAAAGATCATAAACCGTGAAGGGGAGATCGTCCCTGTCGGAACGTCTGGGGAAGTGTGCGTCGCTGGCTATCTGCTCCAGAAAGGGTACCGTCGAGTGCACCTCTGTTCCTCGTGTATTGACCGCGTCTGGCAGATATTGGGAGAATGAAGAACAGACGAAAAAGGCCATGAGACCTGACCCTGAAGACGCGTCTGTGGTGTGGATGCACACGGGCGACGAAGGGGCCATCGACGCGGAAGGCTATCTGACGAGTACGTCCCTGACTCGAGTGCCATTCGAGACGCTGACCTGAGCCTGTTGCAGTCGTCGGTCGAATCAAGGTCCGTCTTTCGACGTGCTTGTGGTGCAGAACGAATGACGTCTAGTAGGACATCATCATTCGTGGCGGAGAGGTGAGCTCTCGCCGAACAGTCCCCCGACGGGGCTCAACTGTGCATGTACAAGAATTTGTTCCCCTCTCAAATAGAAAACGTTTTGGCGGCACACCCGTCGATCAGGGATGCGGCTGCTGTGGCAGTCCCAGACGCAAAATACGGCGAAGTTGTCGGTGCATGGGTGGTACTCGAGCCAGGCATGACCATGACCGAGGAACAGGTCCAGCAAGTCGTCCGAGAGGGCATGAACCCACAGGTAGGAGGCCTTCCGTGAATTCGACCATGCTCACACGGCGTGCAGAACGTGCCTGGATGGGTCTGGTTCGAGGAGGAGCTGCCGACGACGGCGAGCGGCAAAATCACCAAACACGTCTTGCGGCGATGGAGCGCCGAGCGGGCGCTAAAGCGTATTTAGCGTGGGAAAACGACGAGTGGTCAGATCAAAATGTAAAATAAATGAAAGTGCCTCTGCAAGTCACCATGACCGTGTCGAAGCGTGTCCGCATCTACACCCGCGAAGACCTCGACGCCCACAAGTCTCGGCACAGCTGCTGGATCACCGTCAAGGGAAAGGTCTACGATGTCACCGCATTCGTCGCTGATCATCCCGGAGGCGACGACCTCATCCTCGACAACGCCGGCTCCGACGTCGAACACGTCATGAAGGACAGCGATTCACATGACCACTCGGACTCAGCCTACGACATGCTGGATGAGTATTTGATCGGTCGTTTGGGCGCGGAGGAATCAACCGTGAGCGATGGTTCGTCCATGGGTGTGTGTTCCTTCGACTTGGTCTCACGTCGCTCGCAGACTGGGAGGCGACGGACGACTTCAAACCAGAGGACACGGACTCGGCAGCAGACTTTGCAAAGACCGAGTTCCTCAACCTCCGAGAACCCTTACTGTGGCAGATGTGGAACGCCAACTTCAGGTCGGTCTGCCAATTCGGCAACGTCTCATATGGTCCTCACTACCTATCCAGCAAGTCGTATTATCTGAAGCAAGTTCATCAGCCCCGACACCTGAAGGAGTCTGCTCGTTTGTTCGGTCCCACTGTGCTCGAGGTGAGCTTCCCATGAT
>JBBPMC010000081.1:0-48529 GCA_038090115.1 Strobilomyces echinocephalus | reverse complement strand
GGACCTCACCTGTGTCTCGCCGATGACTTGTACGAACGTGTAGGAGACGGGATTTTGAGTCAAGAACGGGACCAGGAACAAGAGGCAGAAGGAGGTGTAGATGGCGGCGGATTCGACCACCATCGCGAGAACGGTCGTACACTCGGAGGCGTGACCGGGTCCCAGCAGTTGGACCATGGTGTGCCGGTAACGTAGTAATCGAACAACGATGAGGATTGTGAGGACGATATTGATTGCGAGGGAGAAGGTAACGTAGGGAACGGTCCAGTTGATGGGGTGACCAGCGTTAAGGTAAGGCGACGATTTCGGAGAGGTAAGCTGCACGATAAAAAAGCTGCCCAAGACTGCGCATGCAAAAGAGGAGTTCAAGGTCAAAGACCCGTACGAGGTGGTCCTGACTCTCACCGTAGGACACAAGTTGCATGAGACCCATGATGGCGAGGACGATACGCCCAGAATAAATTTCAAGATCTCTATGGATGATGACACACCGCCAGACCTAATACGTGGCACATCACGATCAGCGTATCGGCTCATCCTCAGAAAGTCGTACCAGCATCGAGTCGCAAAACCAATTCGCAACGACATAAGCAACGTTTCCGACCTGGTCCGGACCGATCGAAAACATCTGTTTTTCGTACTGAGCCGGACCTCCAGGGAAACCGCGATAGTTGATGAACGCCAGTTGGGTGAAGAAAGAGTTGGACCCAACTAGGAGGGACCCAAGCACGAACATGATGCAGACGTATATGAGGAAATATCGGTTCCTTCTACGGCTCGCGTCCTTGCGTTTGAGTCGGCACCAGAGAGCACGAAAACAGAGCCAGGAAAGGGCCATGACGATCCCATAGGCAGCTCCAGTGAGAATAGCGCCCGCAAGCCATGCTTCTTCAGCGGCGATTTGGCTCGCAGACTCTGGTGGTGCGTCGGACATGAGCAGACGGTGGCCAGGACCGCCAACCCTTGTCAATGGCAGAGGGACGGTGGAATGAGGGAATGGGAAGGGAACGAGAAATTTGATGCGGGGATGGAGGTGGCGATGTGCTAATCGGACGCATGGCGGACGGTTCGAAGCGAAGTTGGTGTCGGCTATGCGCCCAAAATGATCGATTACCCAGAAGTGACGTTAGCTGCCACTTGTTATGCTTCCGCATTTCCCTCCCAGCGACGCCCATTGGTCATTGCCAGCTGGAAAAAACTCTCCGTCCAACGACGTCGGAACGTCGGACGAGCAGCCGGGAAAAGAACATGACAAGCTTTGGGCAAGCTGCTTCAGAGAACCACTCGGCGATTCAATAATTATCCGAGTAAGCTTGGCCGAACGTGTGCTTCCCACAGCTCAACTAGGATTCCAATGCGGATACGGCGCAACTAACCTCGGGCGCTGCCAAGCGGTTGACTATACCGTAAATGCCACCCTTCGCCCGATATATCGCTTTGCTTCAAGTTGTATCGAGTTGTCGCAATCGTCCGCGATCTGTTCGTGGTCCACCATAGTGCTTGCCAAACGTCTCACGTTCCCTTCAAAATATTGTTCACTTCTTTTTGTAGAAAAATTTGCAATGTCGATAGTAAGCCAGGAACCCGCCTGTGCGTTGGCAACAAATGTGCCAGCTTAGCAGGAATCGGCGTCTCGATTTCGGACTGGCAATTCGCGAGAAGGATTAATATTGACGTCACCATCACCCTAGTACCGCCGGGGGTCCCACGATCGGTATACCAAAATAAACCGAATCCTTGCGCGCACGCTTCCATCGGACAAGTGATTCTACTTATGTATGATAGTCAATCATCTAAACGCAAGACAGCACTTGCAAGCTTTCAACGCGGAACAATTTTAGCGTGGCTTTACAACCCTCTTCGATGCTGTATCTCATTGAGAAACTCGAACTGCTTAGCCCTAACGTGTCGTTCGTGAGAGCGAGCACACTTGAGTCCTCGAACGTCAAAAGCTGAGGCGAATGACAGTAGTACTGCGGCCAGGGGATGTGAGATAACAGGGATGCGACAGCACCATCGGCAGGGGTGCCGGGGTTGAGGTGATATGCAAGTTGACTGGCAGGGGCGGCGGTAGCTTGTGCATAAAACGCGTCACGCACCAAGAGAGTCATTCAAACTGTGGAGCGAGAAGAATCAGGGAACAAATCGCACGAATCAGCTATATCATCAGAGTCTTTGTGCTACGTTCCCTTCGTCGACGTCCCCGAGAATCGTAGGTATCTTGGCATATTTCCTTGGCTCAGGTCCATATATAGCTGATAGCTGATCTGAAACGTGGGCCGCCTAATTGACCGTCTCAAGAAGACACCGTCGATAAGTGGCCTCCACGACGTGTCCAACGCCCGATAAGAAAGCAAGGAAGGCGTTCGCAGGACGGCATCGTGAACCGACTCGCAAGGGGCTTGACGGAGGTAACTCAAAGCGTTGCTCGCAGCAGAGCAGTTCGTTTGATCCACAGGCCAGTCGTAGTGGTTTTGAGCTTGTTGGAACGTGATGTCGTGGGCCGGAGACGCAGAACCAGATTCCTGAACGGCTCGTCAACGTTGCGTGGGTCGTTGAACATATGAGGAGATATACCATGACAGCGACTCGGAACGGTCCGTCGTGTTGACTATCATATGCAACATCTGAAGCATTGCAGGGACGGGTCCTGCACTTTGGCCCCATCTGGGACGACAGCGCTCGAGCTCCAGTCAGGGAGGTAAAACGCACAGGACCACCTGCTGTGGATTTCTTCCGAAAAACAAATGTATTTTTCGATCCATTGGAGGCCCAAACGCTCTGCGTAGGACGACGCCAAGACCCGAAGATAACTGTATAGGTAGACTTGCGGTCGAGGAGTCTGAAATTGCCAAGTCCAACTGCCCGTATTTCCTCCCCACCTAGGAATCCAAACGGGTTGACACAGCTCTTGTTTGCAAGGACGACTCGGATAGTGGCTCACCGGTTTGTTGCAGTAGATATACGGTGGTAATGACCAGGGTCTGTATGGTGAAAAGCTCGCTCAGAATTAATAACAGTAACAGGTCCCTTCGAAAACGGAGGTGCGTTGCGATACAACTGTGCTCAGATCGTCTCGCGCTCGCTCGACTTGAAGTCGCCCATCATCTATGTTTCCTTCAACTGCCGTTTCCATGGTCCGTTTTATGGTCTGTCGAATCATAGTGTAAATACTTAAACTCACTGAAATGGACGAGGTTGGCAGCAGCAGGGACACTCGCAGGTCTCATGATAGAGATACAAACCTACGCGTTTTTGATGGTCCACATAGAACACGCTAACACATAGTCCTTGGACGCGTTGACTAGACTTTTAGGTAGCAGCTCCCCGAGGTGGCCCAGCCCGGAATTGTCTGGAAAACTTGAGCCGGGTGCGGGCTGTTTGGGGCAAGCGTCGCAGAACCACTGGCACGTCACGTTTCTGATGCCAGAGAAATGCTGGTGGGAACCGGATTGTTCTGCGAAGGGAATGGCTCAGTGTATCCAAAAGGTGGCACCATAGTCTAGGGTGGACGAGGGTGAACCCATGTATCTGGAACTGGGGGCTGCGAGTACTATAGCCGCTACCAAAGCGAGTGCCGTTGGACAGCTGGAACAAAGGAATGGGTTGGTATCATCCGACGAAAGACAGGACTGCTGGGCTGACCCACTAACACGATCCGGCTGACTCGGTCCCAACGGAGTCCTACTGAGATTTCTAATTATGTAAGACGGCATACTAACTTTGGTCCGGTGGCCGACTGACACTCGAACGGGACCGTCTGGGAAGTTGATATCTATCGTCAAGGTATACAGATGTAGTACAGAGATTTTGAAAGCACAAAGAAAGTAAGGCAAACCTTATACTCCACCACACCGGCCGGCTCGACACCCAACGACGAACAAAAGATGAAATGTCGCCAGGATCAACGTCCTGTGTCGATTTTCATGTCAATCACCCACATCGGCGCTTAGGACTTCCGTCGAATCACCCCAAAACGAAATAAATAGGGAAATGTAGTTTTTCCTGATTCATTGCGACGAGGCGCATCAACGGGCTTTGAGCGGACCAACGGCGTTCGCAGTTTTCGGATGCTATTTCGGTCCTTGATGACGCGTTTCAGACTGTTGAATGTCCAACGCGTGCGGCCCTGCGACGGTCCACGTCCGCAGTGCTGCTCCGCCACGTTCACCCCAAGCCAGTCAACGCCCGATCACCCTGCCCGACCCGCCAAATCTCGACGCCGCCTTCCCCACCGACGCCAAGTACCTCTCCGACCCAGTCCACGCTCAATATCTTTTGCTGGCCGTCCCACACGCGCACGCTCGTCACGGCTCTCCCGAGACTTCGGAGGTCCCAGAGACGGGCGACGCCGTCGTAGGCGCCCGTCATCACTTGGGGCGTGGACTCGGAGGTGGTGATGGGGGCCGAAGGGGGTGCCCCGGGGAGGACTAGACACGATGGCGTGGCTGGGTGCATGAGCATCCCGGCGGTGCTCGCGAGCGAAGGTGAACGGAGGTCAAAGACCGAGACCGTCCGGTCCGTCGACGACGCGAGCACGGCGCGCCCGTCGGGGGTGACCACCAGATCGAGCATCGGTCGCTCGGGGACGGTCTAGACGTCGAGTCAAGAAACACGCCATCGGTGAGCGTCGTGCCTGGTCCAAGAGTGAACGAGGACGTACGATCGTGTCCGTACACACGCCCGATTCGACGTCCCAGGTCCGCACCGTCGAGTCGAACCCACAACTGTACGCTTTTTGGTTCGATCCTGGAGCGAAGATGGCCTTGGACACGCGGTCCGTGTGGGACTTGAGCACGGCGGTCGGCGCCTTGCGTTTCGCGTGCTCCTGGTCCTCGCCGTTGATCTTGCGCCGTTTCTTGCGGTCTGATGACGCCGCGGCGTCGAACGTGGACGCGATTTCGTCTTGGGTCGGGACGGTACTGTCCCAGAAACCGATGAGGTGGTCCCAGGAAGCTGTGAGGAGATGGGAACCAGTGTGGTCGGGGGAAATGGAGGAGAGGGGCGATGTGTGGAGGTGGAGCGAGGCGAGGGGCTGGAACGAAGGCGAGGCGTCGGGCACGAGGGAGACGCGGGTGAGGGACGCCGTGAGATCGTGCGACGCGGTCGCGACGAGCACCGACTCGCCTGTAGACACTGACTCCGGGACCACACAGGCAGAGGTGACAGGCGCCTGATGCACCGCGATGTCTCGGACCAGCTTTTGCGCGTAGTCGAAGATGCGCACGTGTCCGTCATACGATGCGGTCAGAAAGTGTCTGCGAAAAGGTCGTTTCGAGCGACGGGTGTGTGAAGGGAGACGCACTGTGGTGGACGACACGAGATCGAGGAGACCCAGTCTTCGTGTGGCAGCGTCGTCATGCGCTGCGGTGGTAGCACCGACTCGAAATACTCGATCTCGAGGGTCTCTTCCTAGCCTGTGTATCAACAAAGTTGTCGTGCATACGCTCCACGCTGCTCTTTCGCGCACCACGTACCTCAGTGATACCATTTTCTGCGCGACATTCGCCAAGAGTGGACCGTAAGATCACACCGCGAATGAGAAAGTCGAACGGGATCGGTTTGGGGAGAGAGAGAGCCTTATTGACGAGCTGCGAGAGCTGGTAGCGCTTCCAGTCGAGTGGAATCATGAACTTTTGGGATGGGAGGACATAGGGTGTCTTGGTCGTGAACACGACTGCAGCTGACGAGGCCATCGCGGTCGTCTGCAAGAAATATTGTCTGTGGCTGTGCCACTTGAGTACTACTATTAAATAAGTATCTATAACTCCGAAATTTTTTACAAAACGGTGCTTTATACATCTCTGGTTTTACTGTTGGCAGTGGTACAGTGACCACTAGCTACCAATGATACTGAAGGGGTGTAGAGAGCGTATAGGGGGCACTCCGATTAACTCCAGCTGGGTATGCCATGATACCATGAAAGCAAGGCACTGACTATGGCACCCGACAAAGGTCTAGCACTTCCCAGACGTAGTCTGCCATGATCTTGTGCGTCACTCTCGACGGATGTCTGTTGTTTTCCACGCCAGTCGATCAGCTCAGGACCAGGAACGGGGAGCGAGAACCTACTTGACGAACCAATAAAAGAAATGGTCTGCGTCGCCACAATTTCCGGCCGTCGTCGGCCCGGGATTACATGCGTCCGTGCTCACGTATCCGAACGCCGGATAGCCGGGATCTGGACCCATCACGCCGTCCCAGATCGACCCAAAGTTGACAAACGCGAAGTTGAACAGCGGATCTTGCGTGTGAAATGCGCTCAGACCGCCGAAGATGGACTGCAGCCAAGCTTGACCCTTAGCGTCGTGCTTGCCTAGACCGTAGACGTCGGTGACAAGGAAGTTGCGGGCGCTGGTGGGGGGTTTGGAAAGAAGGGCTATTTGGCCGAGGAGGTCTTGCGCTGCTTGCAGGAGGTGGTCGCCATCGGCTAGATATCCACATAAACATTTACGAACGTTCCAATATGCTCCAGTTTGCTTACAAAACGAATCACCCCAATCACTGTACAGCGTCGTCAGTCACGGTAAACTGAGCCAAAGGGGATGCTGACTTGATACCAAAGAAGAGTGTGTAAAGCGTAGTGGCTGGGTCGAGATGGTGTGCTTGTTCGAGGAACATCGTCGCTGTGCAAAATGGCAGTCGTGTGCGTACAACTGGGTGTGATCTCGAAGCTCACTCTGCATGATGAAGTCCCTGTGGTATGGATTGGACGGCCACAGAGAGATATTGACCACCGCGCTGGACCACTTGCCAAGACGTTCAACAAAGCGACGTACAGTAATCAGCGAGAGAACGCACGGCGTAATCCATGAGGGTGGCACCAATGTCGTCTGCGATATGTTCGATCCAAAGTTTTCCATTGGTCGAGCGACCACCCGCGAATGGGCCTGGGTTAATAATGACTGCTGGGGCGAGTGGCCCACCATCATGCCTTCCACCATCCGTATACGAGTCCTACGCACACGCAAGTGAGCGCTCTCACAATCAAACGGAAGGAAACGCGTACGCACCCCAAAGGACACGATCGTCTTGATGCTGCCGAGGTCGAGCCCCGCATTCACGTCCGAGGCCTCTCCCTGGAGGAGTCCGCAGTGGGGATGAACGGCGAGGTGAACATCCGTCTCGTTGGATCCTTGACAGCGCAGCTTCAGCAAATGCGATTTAGAAGAGGGACAGAAAAAATTGAACAGGCTTCATGGCGGAGCGCGCCGACCGACGTCATGTAACGGAGCATATAAAATTGCATAAGAGATCTCTCAGTCGCTAGCCAATGTGTGGTAGCGAGAATCACGAGGAACTGGAACAGATAAGAAGCGAAACTGACCAGGAGTCTGTCCACAAAGAGCCAAGGGAAGCTTCCAGAAGCCGTAGAGCACGAGGAGAGGGTAGAGAACCAGAGCAACGATCATATCTGGGCGAGTCACGAGTGGGGGTTAGCACAGGCTGTCGCAGCAAGTAGAACTTGTTGAGACACGGAAAGAGTCACTCAGAAAGGCTTCGTTCAACTGTCTCTGAACGAACTGGGGATACAGGCGCGAACGTAGCCACTTTATACTGTTCGTGGTCGCTATCGTATCAGTCATATAGCCGACGTTAGTCAACCGTCAGCCTGAGACGCGACGATGCCACATTCGCGACACAGGCACAGCGATGTGCACGGTGGCTAGCTGGCTCGAACGAGCAATGTACATACCACATGCTTGTAGAGGCTACTAGCATGTAGTATGTCCATTGAAGGAGCGAGAGAGTGTTTGGGCGAAAGTCCCGAAGAGCTTTCCGGCCCGAGGCACTGCGGGGGCGAGCAAGCTGCCTTCCCACAGTGAAGGAGCCTGCGACGCATGCAGCGTAGCGCAGACCCCCGCAGAAGGAGGAGGCTCCGATGCCGCCATGCATAGGCAGTGGCGGCAAAGGAGAAATAGAGGGTCACGTGTGGTCGTAGACCAGGGACGTGACCCTGTGCGCAGCGGTGCGCTACCGAGATTGGTGCGCAACACGATGCCGGGAGCCCTTGGTGCCAGGGTGGGGGAGGTTTTGGGCACGGCATCGCGCTGGCAGACTCTTGGAGCCAGGGTGGCAGAGTCGCCGAGCGCACCGGGGCGCTGGCATGGGGCGCTGGTATGTGCCCGCGAGCTCCTTGGGCCAGTATGGCAGAGACCTCGCGTGCAGTGATACCAGCGGATGCGCGGCGGGGTGCCGGCATGGGAGTAGCGCAGCAGGGTGTGCGTGGAGACGGTGGTCACCGCGCGCGGCCGGCACGGGAGTAGCAGTGTGCGTCGGGGTGACGCGCGTCCGTCGATGCACGTGACTGCAGGGGAGCCAGTGACCGAGCGGACTGGCGAGCGGGGCGTCAGGCGGCTGAAGGGGAGCCGAGACGCGCCGGGAGTGTCAGTGCTGGGGTGCACTGACATGAAAAACCTGCTGGCACGCAGGGTGAGCCAGCAAGCCGTCGCGCCTTCGGGTTGCATCCGAGGGCGCGAGGGGACAGAGTCGCCGGAAATTTATTCGGCGGCTCGAGGTCTGGCGAGAAGAACGGCATTGTCGGTGAGGTCGGAGACCTAGGGACGAGCCGGAGGGAGCGTCGAGCGCTCCCTGCGAAAACGAGGAGTGGGCGAGGCGCTCGTGAGGAGGCCAGCTCGCCGCCAGCGCAGACGAAAGCCCGCTACCAGCACCGCCACCTGACGGCGCTCGTACCATTCTGAGCAATCACGTGCCGTGTATGCCCCGAATAACTTCTGTGGGAAAACAAGGCAAACACGCTACTATGATCAACCTTTGCCAACGATGGAGCTACACAAACTCATCTCGGACGTCCTGAGTGGCAAGCTTCGTGTCCTGTCCTTCGACAACGTCGCCTTTGGCCTCGGCAATCCTACTGCAGACGTTCTTTCTGCGCTCAACTTTGTAAGGATCGCTTTTGCTGCAGCAAGCAACAGCCCCCTTTTATCCCAACTCCTCGAATCGCTGTGCTCAATGCAAACGGTCCAAGTATGTGCAGCTTGGTCGTTCGGTTCCTCTACTGATACCCTTATCGCGCCCAGAATGCGCTCGTCATCTGTCGCGAGTGGCACGGTGGCTTCCATATGGAAGCCGAGGACGTATACCACATCCCACTGTTCGAAGCCTCGCTTAAACTCGTCTCCTCGGACCATGATTCTCCGTTGTTGCAGTACGTGTGCCTCGAGTTCCCCACTTTCCCTGCATTGACGTGACGAGGACAGAAAATTCCCCCCCACGGGCTCGTCAGCAGCGATCCTCATCACTTGTTATCCACATGTCGTCGCTTGCTTGAGGCTCCAGGCGTCCTTTCAAGAGATTTTTCTCTTGTTTGATCCATATGGAGTCTCCCCAAAGCGCGAACAGGTCGTAAGCTTGACCCTGTGCTCATCTATTCCTCAGATCGAACAACGATTGTGTGACATATTCTCCCTGGACAGAGCTCGCCTCTCAACAGCACATTTCGACCGACAGGCCAGGTCGCCAGCAAAATGCGGTGGACTTGTCTTCGTTCCGAGGGCTGATTGCGCTCAAGAACGGGAGGGATGCCTCATCATGTCTAGTTTGACACTTCTCAGCGTAAAGGGCGAACTAGAGGAGCTGACGCGCGACAATGAGAGGCTCAAACAGGAAAGGCTACGACTGAAGAAGAGCACCGTCGACCTAGCAGCCCGGCTGGAGGAAGAAAGGGATAAAAATTCACGAGCTCAGTCTTTCAGGTCGTCGGTAGCGAAAGTTTTACCTCGCGCTCCCCCCGTTCCAGGTCGGGGCCCGTCTACCAGACCCTCCCTTTCCACCAAGGAACTCCAGTACTTTGCTGATGGCGACGAGGAGATGGATCCAGATATACAGCTTGCCCTCCAGTTACAGGCGTCCTTCGACTCCGAAAACGACACTCTCCTGAGGCAGAAACATGGTCTTCTGCAAACTTCGCAACGCCAGTACTACTGTGGCGTTTGTCTAGATGATTTCCCAGAAGATGACGCCGTCCACATCGACGCGTGTGGGCATGAGATCTGTAGAGAATGTGCACGCGGGCATGTTTGCAGCAAGATCGAGGAACACCGTTTCCCCGTGCTCTGTCCGGTGTGTATGGCAGACAATAAAAACCAGAATCCTGGAAGTGAGTCCCGATGTTGTCCACGTTTTTACATACCCTTGATCTCACGCATACAGCAATCCCTGGTACATTGGTCCAGTTGCTTGGCGTCTCCGAGGAGCAATGGGCGACCTGGGTAGAGATGGAGATCGCCCAATTCTCGATCTCTATCACTTGTCGCAAGTGAGTAGTACTGCATGGCACACAGATCTCACCGATGTACTGACCCTGCACCGGAGGTGCCAGCATTCTGGTTTCGTCGACAGAGCGGATCTGGAAGCCCATTCTGAGATCCACTGTCCCTTCTCTGGATGTAACCACGTGTGGTGCCAAAAGTGCCAGCAGACGATCGAACCAGGTGGACCAGAACACTCGTGTGATGGAACAACAGAATTAGATCATCTCGTGAAGCAGAGTGGATGGCGGTACTGCCCCAGTGAGTTGGACCTCACCTTCCGTGTCCACTTTCTTATCTTTCTTCCGCTTATAGATTGCAAGACTCCCATTCAGAAAATTCTGGGCTGCAACCACCTTTCGGTACGTCTCCTATTCGGACCGCCCTGACAGAGGTTCTGATGGAATCCTGCCTCGACTTCCAGTGTATTGCCCCTGGCTGTAACACTCACTTCTGTTACCGCTGCGGAAAGATGATCAACCGAACTGCGATTCCTCATGAAATACTGAATGCCAAAATGGAGCATTATCGTACTTGCTCTATCATGGGATAAATGTTTGCCGATCGCCGCTGTCCTTGTAAAGGTGTATTCACGCGTGTGTTCGTTGGAGTAGCGAAATCTAAGCTCTTCCGGCTACGCCGAGGGCGTATGTGGACTGGACGACTTGAAGAAAACTTTTGTCAGCTTGCAGAATTTTATCTACGAATTCTTACCACCTGATCACTAGCATCTTGAATAATTTACTTCGACACTTGAAAACGATCTTTGCCCAGATGGCGACGACGCGATGACATAGTACACCAGCGATGTAAGCATGAACGTCAACGCGCGCCGGACACAAGGTTACGCCCTCCCCCGAATTCGCGATGCGCTGCCCTCACGTGTCATCCGTTCCAGACGGTCCAGTGACACAGCAAGCTGCACGAATGGCAAGATCTGTGGCGATGTATTCTTGACGAGTAGTAGCCGGGTGTGATATGTTTGGTGGTCTTCGGATTTCGCGTACAGTCGCTCTGGCATTATGATCGTCCTTGAATCACCTTCCACACCTGCAGCGTCGGTGAGAGCCTGACTTTCTGGGAGCCTGAGCGAGACCATGAAAAGATGTCCGAAACCACGCGAGCGCCCGAGCATCATGCCCATTGCATGCAACGCTTTCCCCTCCCCTCTTATCCACGTGGCCGCACAGAGCACGGCCTACGAATGTGCTGTGCTCATCGAGCAGCTGCTGTGAGCGACGATATATGAAGTCCACACACGCAGGTGGGGGGTTCCTCTTCTCCTCTTTCAGTCTCCCAACCTCCCACCCTATGCTTTGCCAACTCCTCTCCGGATGGTTCGGCGCAGACCAGAGTGGCGTCGTCAAGGACGTGCTCTCTGGGAAAGAACGCATCCTCCCCCTCGCGGACGTCCGACATAATCCATGTCGGACGCTTTCTGCGTGTCACTTTGCGGCGCTGAATTTCGTGCGCGTCGCGTTCAAGCACACGTCGATGCAACGCACGCGAAGCTCGCGCTCGAGCATGTTGCGGTGGATGAGCGCCACATTGGCCACCGTGGCACGGCATGGACTCGAGGTACGTAGGTTGACGTAAGGGGTGGCCGTGGAGGGTTCTTAGTACTGACGCTCTCGACCTCGTCCGCCGTGTCTAGGAAATGTTGTCCCCGTGTGAGCAGCTGACCAGCGAGCTGTCGATTCAGCTGGAAGAAATGCGTCACGTACCGCTGTTCGAAGGCACGCTTCGGCACGTCGGGACCCGGCACGGCCACCCGAGCATGATCCTCTTCAAACAGTCTCTACGGTCAGTCATTCGCTCGTCGTCGTTAGAGGAATCGGGATCGTTCACCTCTCCCCCTGGTCTCATCGTCCGTCTTGTCTTGTCTTCGTCGGCAGGCAGATGCAACTGCACGGCGCCCCCATCTCTGCCATCGTCGTGGGCCGACCCACGAGCGCGACGGCGTGTCTCAAGGTCCGCGAAAATTCCAAAGACGTGTTTCTCGTGCTCGATGTCACGCCGGCGCGACAGGAGGACGATCAGACGCTCGCCTTGGTAATCAGCACCTCCCTCGAACAAACCGCCGCCCGCATGTCGGGCAACCTGCCGATGGGTGACCGCCTGGTGACGCGCGACCGACGGTGGCAGGCACAGTTGTTCGCGAGCTGTACTACGTGCATGTTCACGCCCGCCCAGGGCTCCGCGGCGTCCGAGGCTGAGAGGGAGAGGTCTGCGATCGACGAGAGCGTCGCGTTGTTGATGGTTATGGGGGAGATGGACGATCGGGGACGAGATCAGGACGAGAGGCATAGAGAACGCGAGCGGATCCGGTGTCAGGGCGACCAGCCCTCCGGATCGAGTCACGGCGAACCGTGGCGGCCGGACATCGGCCACGGCGTCTTCGTTGGTTCGATGGAAGGGGGTTCGAGTTCGCGGCCGGCGGAACTACGCCCGAAGACGACGTTCGTGCCGTACGAACAAACCAAACGGCACGGCCGGATATTCTTCTCAGACGACAACGCTTCGTCTTCGTCCACGATCCAGAGCTCCGTCTCGTCCTCGTTCGAAGCGTCCGACGAAGAAACTTGTTTCGAATGCGTGATCTGTTTCGAGAACATACCAGAGGCGGGAGGAATTCGACTCGTTCCTTGTGCTCACGGATTTTGTAAGGAGTGTCTCGCGGGACACGTATGTTCAAAGATCGAGGAGCGAAAGTTCCCCGTGTTCTGCCCTTTGTGCATGACCGAAGAGGAAAACGAAAGTCCCTCTGGTGAGCCAACAGACCACAGTTTCATCGTCGACAGGTCGCCGCTGATGCAGGATTGCGTACAGTCATCTCTGGAGAGATTGTCCGGCGACTCGGAGTGTCCGATGTACAGTACACGGTCTGGTCCGAGCTCGAAATGGAGCAGTTGTGTGTGCGGGTCCATTGTCGCAGGTGCGGCGCACGAGCTCCTCCATGCCTCATTCCTGGGGGGCTCACGTAGCACAAGGTGCAATCGTTGGGCGTTCGTCGACAAGGAAGACTATGAGCAGTTAAAAGAACTGAGTTGTCCGTTCCAGGGATGCGGACATACCTGGTGCAAGAATTGTCAGCAGAGTCTTGTGGGAGGCGGACGGAAACACTCTTGCGATGGAACAGAGGAACTGGATTATCTGGTGAAACAAATGGGATGGAAGTACTGTCCAAGTGAGCACGATTCTTCGCGCACTCGGTCCGAGGCTCAGGACACTTCGTCACAGAATGCCGGACCCCGGTTCAGAAGAACGGGGGATGCAACCACATGACGGTGAGTGAGACGTGTGATTCTTCCGGACCTGTCTGTAGTGATGCGTCTTCTTCCCCTAGTGCGCAACGCGAGGGTGCAACACCCATTTTTGTTACAGGTGCGGGAAGCAGATCACGAGGGCATCTATCCCGTTCCTCGTGAGGTCTGCCGTGAACTCGCATTTCAAACAGTGTACGCTTTGACGCACTGCTTCGAAGTCTGTATGTAGTTGCACTAGTTTTACTTCAGGCGCTTCCGTAGATCGAACAAATGTCGGGATCGGCCGAGACGAGTGATCGGGGTGGCAGTGATGTGTATTTGGTCGTATTTTGATATTGCCACGTCTGTATGCGACTTTGGAACGGCGGCGTGTCAAATCTCGCAAGCTCGACGTTGTCTTTACACTTTCAGGCCCCTCCGTACAATGAGCGGGTGTAAGTCGTCCTTATCACCCGGACGTGTTCCATCTGACTTTTTCTTTTCAAGTCCGGTTTTTGAATCTCGTTCGCCCTTTTCTTCCCCTCCTGCCCGAAGTCTCTTCCCCAGACCGCAAGGTGCGTGACCAGCAGTATTCAACGATCTCGTTACTCATTCCACTCCAGGTTCCGTTCAACCAAAAGCTATTATGGACCGCGGTAACGCTCCTTATCTTCTTGGTCTGCTCCCAAGTACCGCTCTACGGAATCATGTCCTCCGACTCGGCTGACCCTCTGTACTGGATGCGCGTCATACTTGCTTCGAACCGCGGTACTCTCATGGAGCTCGGCATCACTCCCATCATCACTAGTGGAATGATCATGCAACTTTTGGCTGGCGCTAACTTGATTGAAGTCGACTTCAGTTTGAAGGAAGACCGCGCTCTTTTCGGTGGTGCACAGAAATGTATGTCTATTGCTGTTCCAATACCACCGACGTCTTTTCTGACTGGAATTATAGTGTTTGCCCTCATCATTTCTCTTGGTCAGGCGACTGTCTACGTCCTGACAGGTCTCTACGGGCAGCCCAAAGACTTGGGTGCGGGTATCTGCCTGTTGCTCATCATTCAACTTGTCGCCGCTTCCCTCATCGTCATCCTGCTCGATGAGCTCCTTCAGAAGGGTTATGGTCTTGGTTCCGGTATCTCTCTTTTCATCGCTACCAACATCTGCGAAACCATCATCTGGAAGGCGTTCTCCCCGACCACCGTCAACACTGGTCGCGGTCCAGAGTTTGAAGGCGCAGTCGTCGCCCTTTTCCATCTCCTCTTCACCTGGCACGACAAAGGACGTGCCCTCCGCGAGGCCTTCTGGCGAGAACGTCTCCCGAACATCATGAACTTGATTGCCACTGCTGTCGTCTTCGCTGTCGTCATTTACTTACAGGGCTTCCGCATCGAGATCCCGGTCAAGAGCAACCGCTTCCGCGGTCAACGTGGCTCCTACCCTGTGAAACTCTTTTACACATCCAACATGCCCATCATGCTCCAGTCTGCCCTTACGTCCAACGTGTTCATCATCTCTCAAATGCTCGCGTCGCGGTTCCCGTCCAACTTTTTGGTAAAGCTTATCGGTATTTGGGAGGTACGTTCTGAGGTCGAACGCGTCGTCGAAGTTCACTGACCACATGACCTTTAGCCCGCTGAGGACTCGGCCCAGCTCCGCGCAGTTTCCGGGATCGTTTACTACATGTCCCCTCCTCACACGATCAAAGAAGCCCTCCTCGACCCCATTCACACAGCTCTCTACATTGCTTTCGTTGTCTCAGCGTGCGCGCTCTTTTCGAAGACTTGGATCGAGGTTTCGGGAAGCGGTCCTAGGGACGTTGCTAAACAGCTCAAGGACCAACAGATGGTAAAATCATATGTAAGGACTCGTCTTACTTTTCTGATGGTGCCACTTTGTAGGTTATGGCTGGTCATCGCGAAGGTTCGATGTACAAGGAACTGAAACGCGTGATTCCTACCGCTGCCGCCTTTGGAGGGGCCATTCTCGGACTTTTGTCCGTCGCTGCCGACTTGATGGGCGCCATTGGTAGTGGGACTGGTATCCTTATGGCAGTCACCATCATCTACAGCTGTACGTACTCATTTCTCACAGTTTCGTGAGTCGCTGACATGCCCGAAGACTGGGAAATTGGTATTCGGGAGTCTGGCGGAGCTGAAATGGCGGCGTTTGGCGACCTGTTGTAAAAAATCTCCAATCACCTCGACCTGCCTGCGAGGCGTCTTCGGCTGAAGATGACCGCTCCGAGGGCCCGGGCTTAGATATTGTGGTACTACATAATCGTATAAATGGAAGGAGGTTTGAGCACGTCGTTGTCCACCTGATCACTAAATACTGGCACATATAGCAGCTGACCACTGATTGTTTGCCGAGAGTACATCATGATACTCATGTGTGCTGGCAACCGGCTGATTGGCGTGCCTGGAGACATCTCTGACCAGCGCACCCCAGCGAAAAATGTCTCTAATTCGAGTATGCTCTCGGCGCCGGTCTGCGCTTTTTACAACCTCTCTCTCTTACTGGGGCAGCCACTGATCATGATGATGCATTGACAGGTGACCGGCGATGGATACCTGTTGATTCAACTACTAGTATGTACTACCGGTTGCATCATTGTCCTGCTTGGCATGGCCTCGTGATCATGAGCACTAATATCATTTCGTTCGCACGTCAATAATTTTAAGATGACAGAATCAGACAGATTACTTCCGTGGCTCACAGTTTAGAAGTTGTAGCCAATGTGTCTATGATGGCAGCTTTTTCCATCCTCTTGGGAAGGGTGCCTGGAACGGAACTCGTCTCCATCACCCAAGTTCTGCCTCGCACTGAACGTTCCACATTTTACCGGTCATGCTCACAAGACTTCGGCTGCAGAATCGGTATTTTCGCGATGCTTCGGTTGAAATACCTGCACCAAAAATTAGCCGATCATCCTGGCTGCGGTGCTCTCAATCAGGTTTGCCGAGTCTCAGGCTATTTTCATCCTCCAAGGTCCAGGCGCATGTCTATCATTGAGGGATCGAGGACCAGCAAGAGGGCACCAAACCGGCACCTACCCTCAAATCGGCACCCTGCAAAATATACGACATTTTCATTGTACTACCTCACACTTCTTGATTTATGTTCTCTGTTTGTATTGTCCAAGTTGAACGTTGAACGAGCGAAATCGGTCATTGTCACGTTGGTTGTCACTCGCGACGGTATATCCGTGACAAACAGTGACATTCGTGACTGGCACAAGGTCGACCTACGACCGATGCCCATGTTAAGTCTGACATATCTTCTCCCATCCATGGATCGCGGTACGTCTGTCAGGCTCAGCGGCGAACCCCAAGTTGACCTCTGTGCTCCGTTTGCCCTCGTCGTCCTTCAAGGAATGTCGGTGCGTCTCCAAGTCCCTGGCTTTACATAGCGACTCACGTCGGCAAAAGGAAACGCCAAGCTCGATGGTCTTTTGTCGCAGCTTTACCCCACTGGCAACCGATATAATATTGCGCTCGTGTGTTGATTCTTCTTTATCTCGACTAATTCGAGTCATAGATTATGTTTTTCACAGTGTGCAACCTGCGTCCTTCCTGCAGCTAACCCTTTGGCTCGGCGTTCTTAGTCGTACTGCATGTTCCAATGTCCTGCCAAGTGAGAGTCGTGCTACAGTGACGATTCTTCCTAGCTGATGTTGACATTATTCAGTTTAATCTTGAAGGTGTTTCGTCCATCCAGGTGAGCTGGTGCACGGCGGTACGCGCCAACTGCTGAGGTGCAAGGGACGTAAGATGGCTCCCGTATCATGGTGAGTCGGGCCCTCAGCATTTTCGCACCGACTAGCTGACAATGGTCCAGGTATTGTGGTACACCATCTTGTACGCCTCTCCTTTCTTGTACCCGAACGCCCGTACTCATCAATCCCAGGATGTTGATGGGCTTCGTGAAAACGTAACACTGATCACCATTTGTGACCGCTCGAGATTGATGGACGCGGTTTCGCAGATACCGTCAACTGGTTGATATGCGGTTCTGTCTTGGCATCGGCGAAGCTGGGCTGTTCCTCGGTGTTGTATACTAGTGAGCCGTGACTCAGCGTGCCATTCGTGCGCTCACTCGAGCGAAATAGCTTGACACTATGGTACCCAAGACATATGATTCAGTACCGTGTTGGTCTTTTCTTCGGCTACACCGCCGCTATAAGTCAACCCCTTGCCGTTCCACCGTACCTCACCGTTTGCAGGCTTTTCAGCGATTTAGTCTTCATTTGACAACTTACATCTCTATCTAGCCACCATTCCTCTGATCTGGGTGTATTACTCGGATAAAAATCCGCTCTGTCTTCATTTACACTGGATTCCTCTTGCTTGTAATTGGATACGCTATCAACATATCGGAAGTCTCCGATGGTGTGGAGTACTTTCTTAACCGTTACCGGAAGTCACGCATTCCCTGGAGTTACCGCATGGTGGGTGTCAGTCTTGTTGTTTGAGAATACGATCCTCAATATCCTGAACAGGCTCGGCAATAACCTCGCTGGCCAGTATAAGTGTACTGCGGGTATGGCGAACCAGGTCGGTTTCGGAAACGCCCAGTGGCGAAGCCATCGCATCAAACATTTATCGATCCCAGGACGCGCCACAGTACATCTTCGGGCGTGGGTTGTCTTGGCTTTCCTCGCGATCATTGATATATTCTCCCTTTGCTGTGCAGACGGCCTGGAGCTTACGACATCAGACTGATCATCGTCCCCGTCCTGGTCTTCACGTCCAAGCGTATCAACGACGGTCGGGACGAAGCACACCGGCAATGCGAGGAGCGAGGAGATAAGCTCCGACTGTCGGTCCAGAAACTGAGACTTGGGCGAGTGTGCGCCTGATCCCAGGTAGTAGATATGAACGGCGTGGCGGGCTTTTCTAAGATTGGGGTCCCTTTTTTAATTTTATGGTGTGCTGAAAATTTCATGCCTGGTTACTGTTATCGTGACGTGACTCCATGACGAGGTGCCCGACGCGGCTGGGTGGGTACTGCAAGATCAATATATGTTTTTGCTGGTGGCGCTTCCGGCCGCCTCGGACATTACCGGCGGCCATCATCGAAGCTCTAACGCCACGAATTGCCAGCGTTCATCCTGATGCTAGAACTTTCAAGCTCCCCGTTGTGTCCGCTAACTTCCTCGAGTTTCCCTGACTCGCTCGGCTCATGAACTGAATTGTTCGGCGTGAAAATAATGCATTGACGTCTCTCATACGTTCAATTATCTGCTTCTTTTCAAGATGATGATCTCAAATGTACACCGCCGGTAGAATATCAAACACCACGTAAGACCGCAGACTCGGATGCAGCGGCTGCGCCGTACATTCGGCACGGAGTTCGGGATTCAAATGAAGGAAGCGTGTCCGCTTAAACGCTTGATTCGCCTTGGTGCTGGCTTTCAGATTCTGGCCACCACCATCATCTCCAAGAATCCAGGTTTAAACACTGAAGCGACACCCAGGATTTGTGGAACCGCATGGAAAGCAGTAAACATGATACCGACCCGGCCGCCGCACAGAAGGGCGACGTGCACTGTGGTGTACGGCTTGTCGAGGACACTTCGCACTCTGCGAGTCTTGCTGCTGCGCAAGAGAAGAGAATCTGGCGCAAGATTGACCTGCGTCTCATGCCCATCATCACTGTCATATATTTACTTTCGTTCATGGATCGAGGTACGTACCATCCTCGACCTGCATGGTGCGCGTCTGACCTGTGTTTACGTTCAGGAAATATTGGTATGAACAAAACTCAACCTCTTCTATTTATGTAGTTCTCTGACTTTTCGAAAACCGTCTTCCCAGGAAACGCCAAGCTCGATGGTCTCGTGACACAGCTCGGGCTCACCGGAAACAGGTACAACATAGCCCTAGTGAGTGATGTGTCAAACCCCCGTCTACACGGATGACTAAACCGACGTTGTGTAGACGCTGTTCCTAGTGGTGGGTTTCTTTTCCCTAGCCTTGGTGGCGACTGCGACGGACTTTTATTTAGCCATACAGCCTCTGCGAGTGCCCGTCCAAGTAGGTTCTCTGTCAACGTACCGATTTATGTTTCTCAATACACGCCTTCAAGTCTAGTTCTTCAATTTCTACGACCTTCAAGGTCAGCATTCTGTTCTTCAGGCTTGGAAGGTTGACCTTGGCCATCTGCAGATGGATTCCATTAATCATGGTCAGTGTCAAAACCTTCTCGGTCCAGTGCAGAATTCAACCGTGTCATAGTTCCTGTGGGGTATCTCAATGTGACTATGATCCATTTTTCGAGCGTAACCTGCTCACTCATTCGTCATCTCAAAGGACGTTTATGGGTTTCGTCAAGACGTGAATCCAACAATTTCCTGTGACAGTTTGTGCTGATTGATTTACAGCTATCCTCAACTCCTTGGCGTGCGTGTATGCCTCGGAGTGACAGAAGCCGGCTTTTTTCCTGGGGTCATATACTAGTGCGCCTTTCTGTTTCCAGTGCCGTACCTTTGAATCTCACTATCTGTAGTCTTACGATGTGGTACCCGAGATATATGTACCAATACCGCGTTGCACTCTTCTCCGGGGCAGCCACAATGGCTGGTGATTTCCTAGTTCGTTTCGCAGTTTATGCCATGCTCAGGTGTTGTTAGGTGCATTTTCTGGGCTTTTGGCGTATGCGATCAACTTCATGAGTGGTGATGGTGGTTTCGGAGGGTGGTCTTGGATATTCGTATGTTTCATTTTCATCCTGGTGTAGTGGCTGCAAGATCGTTTGCAGATACTAGAGGGTCTCGCAACTGTAGTAGTGGCATTGATTGCTTTCTTTGGTGAGCTCGGCAACACCTTCAGGCCTGGCGAACATATTTTGATACCCACCAGTCATGGTCGATTATCCGTCTACTGCTAAATTTCTGACGAGGGACGAACTTGAGTTTATCACTCAAAAACGTGGTGCGTGTGGTGTCTCATGCCGGGTTCTCGCCTGACCTGTGCCGATATAGTACAACATGCTGCGCAAGACGAAGAACACAATCTTTCAGAGCAAGTCTGGGCAGCGTGCACCGATTGGCAAGTGTGGGCATTATCTATCATAGAGCTTTCCCTCGTCGGACCTTGTAAGTATCTTGGCTGTTTATGCAACTCTCGGTGATCAAATCATCTTTAGTATACGGCATCACGTATTTTTTACCGTGAGTGACGACACCGGGATTGATGGCGACCGCTGACGGGGTTAAGTACAGGACCATCATTCATAAGTGGCGTGCTCTTTTAGGAACTAAATGTCCTCAGCTGACCATCCTGCAGTTTCGGATATAGCGCCTCAATCAGCCAGCTGCTCACGGTCCCGCCGTACATGTTTGCCAGTGAGTGAAGGCAATCATTTGAGTCAGACTCTCGTGCTCAGCGACCTGCGTAGCTGTCATCCTGTTGACGTTTGCACACTTTTCGGACAAACTTCAAGTCCGTTCTCCCTTCGTATTTGCCTCCCTGTTGATCGCGCTTGTCGGATATGTGATCAACATCTCGAATGCCCCGTCCGGCGTCAAGTACTTTGGAACTTTTCTGTGCGTCGCCGGAAGCTATTCCGGCTTTCCCGGGTCGATAAGCTGGTGCGTGAGCCTATGGATCCGCGGACGGACGCTGAGGAGTCGATAGGCTGGCGAACAATCTCGGAGGGAGATATAAACGTGCTATAGGTCTGGCGATACAAATTGGCATAGGGAACCTGGGCGGGGCGATCTCTTGTAACATTTATCGAACCCAGGACGAGCCGCGTTACTTGCTTGGACGTGGGTCGATCTACCTCGCGCTGTCGTGCGCATGTGCTGACTGGCCGTTGGATTTCAGACGGTCTGGAGATCATGTTCCTTGGCTTGGGACTCGTGATGGTCCCTTTGACGGCGATTGTGTATAAGCGGATCAACGCTAAGAGAGAACTAGCCGAATCGATCACGAAGGAGAAAGGCGGCGAGGACGAAGACTCGACCCTGCATTTTTTGGGAGACCGAAGAATGAGTTTCAGATATACGATCTGAAGGCATCATAGGTTTCGCCACGCATGTTTAGCACTGTGACGAGCGTATGGTTGACGTGCAAGGGAGGACATGCTAGAGCCGAGAGGATCTAGATTGGTTAGATAGTGCGACCGTTGGCCACAGTAATACCGGACTTCTATGCACTGTCATTTATCGGGAACGGGAACTGTGTAAAGTAAACAAGTAATCGGATTGGCCGTTGTCACGCATTCGATGGGCCTCGAGAGTCGACAAGTGAGTGACATGATTTGTAGTCTAAACACCTATATAGTCTTTTGGTATCCTGTTGCAGTGTGAGTCTGGTGCTCCGCGGCACGCGGGTTCGGGTCAGCTGCATTGACTTGACCTTCATCGATCACGCTGCACGTAGAAAGTCGTCAAATCTTCACTGTTTCGAGAATTTCCACTACGCTCATGTACTCGTACAACTTGTATACATATTCTGCTATTGGATGGCAGCGTCACTCAAGCCTCACTCGTTATGGTGAATTCGCCAGTGGCACTGCGGGCAAGGGTCCAAACACTGTTGTTAGGCAGCGTCGAGAGGTCCTGCTCCAGAAGCGGCGTTGAGGGTATCGCAGCATTTACGACCTGACCGTCTTGATATCCATCTACGACATAGGCGTGCAGAAGGGGTCCGAAATCAGTAGTGACGCTGGCCGAAGCCCTGTGGGTTTCGGATAGTATCCTAATTCCCGTTCAGAAGGAAAATGGTGACATACTTGAAAGCGTCCGGACCCCAATAATATACAGGCGTGGGCTCTCGGTCAGGGTCTATGTAACCATAGCCTGCCGTACACTCAGTACGCTGGTTCGGCGAACAGATCGAAAACTCACCGAAAGCGATGCTGTCGGCGTCAGAGGTGCCGTTTTCTGCCCCCACGATGCCGGGCTGGAGTCCTTGTGTGGGATTCTGCATCTATTAGCTAGCATGTCCTGGATAGGGACATCAAGCAACCTACGGTGAACGAATATGTGCCCACCTTATCCACGAGCAACGTGGTCTGTTGAGTAAACTGTGCGTAAAGTTACAATCTTCATCAGGGCAATCACGAATTTTTTGTGGTCACTCACGTCGAGGAGCTGGAAAGCGGCGACAGACACGATGGTGTCATCGACTAACGGAGTAGGTTTAAGAAAAGCGGGACTAGGGAATGAGCGAGTCTGTCAAGTCAACCCATTCGACGTGCCATTGGCTCACTCACCTGTTATGATATGTAAAAGACATCATAGATACACCTGAAGGCATTCAGGAGGGGCGAACACGGTGTACTCTAACCGGAGGCCTACCGTCGGATTGGAACTCGGATGATCTGTGGATAAGGACAATCAACGAGGGCGAAGCATTAAAAGGTAAGATACTGACCGCAAGACGACTGGGAATTTCTCAGTATACAAGCCATCGACTTGTTTGTCGAAAATGAGGACGAGGGTAGCAAACGCGCCGAGGTTCTCGCTGTTCGTCGTGAAGACACCGTCAAACATCAGTATCGAGAAGGAGACTAGCACTTACCTTTTAAAAGTCAACTGCTTTGTGTAAGACATCGTCGAAACTGATTCAAGTGGGTGTGTAAACAGATGATAGGGCTCTGGGTCGGAGCATTGACAATCAACTGGCCTTTCTTATAGGCTCCATATTGCCTACCCCCTAATCGGGTCATTCAAATCAAGCATGCACATTTCGTCTTGGCACCTACCACACGAGTTGAATCGCGTCCTCGTGCAAACTTCAACTCTACTTAGAAAGAGGGCTCAGAGGAAGAGCGGAATGTCCGATATCATGTCCCTCTTACGTGATTAACACCCCATCCGCACCGTCACGAGACGTCGCAGGATACGGTCATAAGCACTTGCCATCCTGCACGATGATTTTTGCGATTGGTCAGTTGAACGAACTTCTTAATGTGGTGCTACGCCTACATACCTGGAGTACGCCGCGTTTTCATTGTCCGTCTGGATGGGAAGACATTCGGGAAGCAAATACGAATAGAAGCCACGGGAACTTGAACGTGCTTAGCACAGCCGCGATTCTGTTCGACATCAACCAGATTTGTGGATATATGTTACGCCGGCAAGGGAATGGATGATCTAGACCTGGCGGATTAGCAAAATCGTTGGGAATGCTATCCCTTCGGACCCCTCCAGAAATACGACGAGAAGACCATCTGGGCGAACGGAGAACCAGACGGGTTGTACCTGATCCTGACACCGGCTCATAATTTAGCAGCGCCTAGCTCCGGAGGTGATCGTTATCAGCATGCGGACATAATTTCATGGAAGTGACGAGTAATGGAACCCTTCCGAATCCATAAACGAGGCTTCCTTAGCTATAGCTGTTTGGGGACCGAGATGGAATGCGTTGAAGGGTGTTAGAAGTCTTTACTCGTTTTGTCTCTCGGCTGACTCGCGTTCAAAATATGAGCACTCACACGATGCTCCACCGATGCGTCTACCTTGAGGTCATCCAGGAACTGAACTGATAGCCGCGAACAAATAGCTCTGTGTTTCAGAGACGGAGTGCTTCCAAATGCCGAAGGCAAAGACACATTAAACTGCCAGTGCAGAGAACACCAGGCTGCGTACCACTCATATTTCATCCGAATCCGAAGGCCTTTCGCTTCATATATGACATGAATACGCCAGAAATTGAATGTACTTGAACACTGACGGACTATTGCATATACCAGCAACATTGTATATAAGATGTGGAGACAGAACGAAGGACGCGGGTGAGCACTTCATGTCAGGCAGTTGTATGGACATTTGACAGATGTGAGGGGTGACGAACTTGAAGTGTTTGTAATCATAATTCTGCGACAAATCCTCATTCTCGGTGTCGTGGCCATCCTGATGTGATCACAATGTGGCGTCCCGTAGAGGGCAGTTCACCTTTGAGGGCATCGGCAGTGGCAAGATCTACACGGGAGAGCGGAAGGGTAGCGAATGGTAATTAGGCGGGCCGAGGAATGGATCCTCAGCTGGAAGGTGTGTGGTGAGCGACTGGGGGACTCTACGAGGCCCATTAGTACTTCAGTCACGATGGCAGCCACCAAAAAATTAGCATATGACCCTTCCAGCGGCAATAGGTATGGCTGGGCATGTGCATGAGGGACAACATCACCTCAAACCCGACAGAGAGCGTGTGAACTGCCAAGACCAACTACGCCTGGGACATTCGTCTCTTGTTCAAGCGCAGGATCACCGACCTCTATGTTTCCTTTTCCTCTTTGCAGTCGTACGTCGAAGTCAACCATTCCGGGTTTCGCAACAAAAAGTACGTGCCGAGCTGCGTCCACGGGGAGCCATTGTTTGACCTGGCGACAGGTATGCTTACAACGAAGTGAGTCGCACCAGCAGCATGTTGTTCGTCGCTTATGTGCCGCTCAAGGACCGATACATGCATGATGTAGTCGAGACCCGCTACCCCTACCTCCAGAGTTCCAAGGACAAGCTCGCAGAGGCAATGAATCACCTCGTCACGCTATACGCCAAGTGTGTCACTGGCCACGACCAGAGTGCCGCTGTACAACAGCTCAAAGTCCATCAACGGGAGCATATAGCCTGGGAACGCAACACCGTTTGGCGCCAGATGTTGGCGCAGGAGCGTCGTGGAGCAACAGATGCCGCTGACATGATGGATGGAGCCATTCTTGTTCGGGAGGAAGAGCATGGCCTTGTCGATATCCCTACGCCACTCGGGGGGTTCAGGCTGAGACGGAAAAGAGTGTACCTCATGATTGCGATCGTCGTCTTCGTGGTACTCATGAACACGAAGGTCGTCAAGGATGGCCCCGAAGCAAACAAGTGCTTCGCTATCCTGATGTTCAGCACGATCATGTGGACGTCTGTCCGTGACATACCTGATATCACAATCGTGCTGACGCAGTTTAGGCTATCCCACTTTTCGTGACTTCGACTCTCGTGCCATTTCTCTTGGTCGTCTTCAGAGTAATTCGTTCTGATGGCGAAGACCCCGTGCCACTGTCGATGTCCGATGCGACCAAGTGAGTCGCGGATTCGCCGTCCAACCAATGTCGTTGACGAGCGCCTCGCAGACACGTATTTTCAGCCATGTTTTCGCCCACGGTCATGCTCGGTGGTTTGACGATTTCAGCCGCACTCAGCAAGACGAATCGAACATCGACCGAATGCTGATCACCCACCTGTTGAGCATGGCGGGATCGAAGCCTCGAACGGTTCTTTTGGCCTTTATGGCCGTGTCGTGTTTCGCCAGCATGTGGATCAGGTGAGTCGTAACTTTGTATCAGTTTTCCCCAGGCCCGACGATCATTAGTAACGTCGCCGCGCCCGCGCTTTGCTTCACGTTAATTCGCGTAAGTCGGTTGTTTGTGGTGTCAGCCCTGTCTGAACGCTTGTATAGCCTATCCTCCGAACGCTACCTGCGAGGGCCGCTTTCGCGCCGTGCTTGATCGTGAGTCCACTCTGCGCAGACCGGATAGACTGACGTAACGCCTGCATAGCTAGGGATTGCGCTGGCTGCCAACATCGGCGGTCAAAGCTCTCCCATTTCGTCGCCTCAGAACCTCATCGCCATCGGCTTCATGGAGCCCCAACTTGATTGGGGCAGTTGGTTCACGGTCGCACTGCCCGTATCCATAATGTCCGTACTGCTCATCTGGTTACTTCTCGTGAGCTGCCGACCTGCGCGTGCACCAGACGGAGACGGTGAGATCGAGATTAGGGCGATCCGGCCGACGAGGGAGTCATTCGCGCTCAAGCAATACTGGGTGACGGTCGTGTGCCTCGTGACGATCACATTGTGGTGCGTCAAGCACAAAATAGAATATATCCTTGACGATATGGGCATCATTGCGATCATCCCCATCGTGGTGTTCTTTGCGACCGGTATCCTAAAAAAGGTATGCTATGGACGACAGGGCGTGGTGTCTTGCGCTGACACGCTGCACAGGACGATTTCGAGCAGTTTGCGTGGACGATCGTGTTCTTGGCTATGGGCGGTATCGCGCTCGGGGACGGCGTGATCCCTCACTCTGTCATTCACGATCTCACTTTGTCCCCCGCGTTCGTCGTAGGTCGTCTCGATGTTCATCAGTCATACGATCGCCAGCGTACTGCTCGTCCTCATCGCGCAACAAGTGGGGAAGAACCTCCCCGGCGACCATGCGAATTTACTCATCTTCCTCACGGGTCTGATATGCTCTACGGGAATGGGCATGTGTCTGGTTTTCCCAACCAACTCACGTGCGTCGTGCTGGATCTCGTTTCTTGTTGGCGCGCGTTGACGACGGTGGTTTGTCAGGGCCGCGCAAGAGGACGATCTCGGGCAGACTTACCTCACCAACGTCGACTTTCTTAAGAACGGCATACCGGCGAGCGTCATCGCGACGTTGGTGTGTGTGTTCGTGATGGAGCGCTACCTGGGCGTGATTGACGAGCGCGATCAGGTCGTGTCGACCGTAGGGTACCTACTGATGCTGACGATCGGGTAAGCGGTCACGTTCTCGATTGCGCGGCGACGTCGTTGACCGTCAGTGGACTGACTTTTAGGTCGGCGTGTGATTGGACGTATAGATAGTCGGCATCATACGATGATGATTGTACTGCCGTAGCACAGGGGTATTCTGCACATCTTACCAAAGTCAGAGCTTACCCGGCGGGGTGCGGACGTGCGACGCATCCTGGTTACCTGAGGTGTATAGATACCCTTTAACCACCTGAATAGACAATAATCAAGGCACATCGACCAACTCGAGGGGACGGTAATGATCAGGTAAATAGAGGGGTATCTTGCAAATATCCACACTTCTCTTCAATCTTACGGACATGGCAATGGCGTCGACCGCGTCCTCGTCTAGTAGGGTCGCTTAGAGAGTTGAAGCAAGCTCGTCGGGAAAGGCGTTCGGGGTGGCATCGCGAACCCTTTGAAATCCCAGGGCGTCCTTGCGCGTCCAAATTACTCGCGACCGTAGACGTGCGGACATTTGAACGACTTACCAGTTTCCACGTATTTTATGATCTCATGTGCTACGATGTGACGATTTGGAGGGTGTTGTACACGAATACATCCTTGTCTCGTCCCCCTGGACAGTCTCCTTCTCAAGTGATCTGGTTCTCGAATGCACACTCGTTCAATCTGAGCCCTGAGTTAAGCCCGGTTTCTTCTGGCATTCTGCAAGAAAGGTGGCTCCTTGGTCTGATATTTTTTACGAGACTGCCCTTGTAACCATGGCCCGCTCAGTACGAAGAACTAACTTGGGGATCACGACCACCGTCAAAGGATAGGCACGAATACGGTATCGATACGACGCACAATCTCTGGTCTATCACAAACCATGCAGACAGAAATTTCTAATGGCTTGTTCGAAGTTGTGAGACAGAGCTGCTAGCATAACGTCCAGAATCACGCGTGGATCATGCGACCTGTCGAGATTCCCTCGTCGCTATCCGTAGTAATTAGAGATATGGATTATTCGGAGACGTGGAGTGATGCGGGTGGCGGGTGAAGCGAGAGTGCTTCTCGGTCGAGGACAATGGCCTCCTCGAGATCCCGTAACTCTCTGAGCTGGTTGTGGCGAGTGAAGAGATAGCGTGCAAGGTTTCTCAAAGACATGGAGCGATCCGGATGACCTGGCTGGCGAAGCGAGAGTGCTTCTCGGTCAAGGACAATGGCCTCCTCGAGATCCTGTAACACCCCCAGCTGGTTATAGCGAGTGAAGAGACAGAATGAAAGGTTATTCAGAGACGTGGAGCGATCTGGGTCTCCTGGCGGGCGAAGCAAGAGTGCTTCTCGGTTAAGGACAATAGCCTCCTCGAGATCCTGTAACGCCCCGAGCTGGTTGTGGCGAGTGAAGAGATCTACTGCGAGGTTATTCAAAGACTCGGAGCGATCCGGGTGTTCTGGCGGACGAAGCGAGAGTGCCTCCCGGTGGAGGACAAAGACCTCCTCAAGATCCTGAAACACCCCAAGCTGGCTGCAGCGAGTGGAGAGATCTACTGCAAGGTTATTCAAAGACGCGGAGCGATCCGGGTGTCCTGGCGGGCGAAGCGAGAGTGCTTCTCGGTGAAGGACAATGGCCTCCTCGAGACTCGGATCCTGTATCACCTTCAGCTGCTTGTAGCGAGCGGAGAGACCTGCAGCGAGGTCTTGCAAAGAATCCGAGCGATCCGGGTGTCCTGGCGGGCAAAGAGAGAGAGCCTCCCGGTAGAGGACAATTGCCTCCTCCAGATCCTGTAACATCCAGAGTTCCTTGTAGTGAGTCCAGAGATAGAGTGCAAGGGTATTCAAAGACGTGGAGCGATTTGGGTGTTCTGGCGGACGAAGCGAAAGTGCTTCTCGGCCGAGGACAATAGCCTCCTCGAGATCCTGTAACACCTCCAGCTGGTGGTAGCGAATGGCGAGATGCATTGCAAGGTTATCCAAAGACACAGAGCGATCCGGGTGTCCTGGCGGGCGAAGCAAGAGTGCTTCTCGGTCAAGGACAATGGCTTCCTCGAGATCCTGTAACACCCCCAGCTGGCCGTAGCGAGTGGCGAGACCTACAGCGAGGTTTTGCAAAGATATGGAGCGATCCGGGTGTTCTGGCGGACGAAGCGAGAGTGCTTCTCGGCCAAGGACAATAACCTCCTCCAGATCCTGTAACACCCTCAGCTGGCTGTAGCGAACCAAAAGACGTGCTGCAAGGGTATTCAAAGACGTGGAGCGATCCGGGTGGCCTGGCGGGCGAAGCAAGAGTGCTTCTCGGCCGAGGACAATGGCCTCCTCCAGATCCATCATCGTGCCAAACTGGTCGTAGCGGGCCAAAAGGTGGTCCATAAGTAATGTCAAAGACGCAGACCGCATATGGTGGCCAGGTGGGCAGAGCTCCAGTGCCTTACGATCGAGTGTGATCGCTTTATCGATGTACCTGGCCGTGGTCCTGTTTCCCTGGTCAAACATAGTAGCGAGAGATATCGCCCGCGAATGGAGGCGTTCAACTACAGGCAGGTCAGTCCCTCATGAAGTCCGAAAGAGCCATGTACATTGTAAATCCATACCAATTGTCCAGCTCTCTCGGTGGTGGTGAGGAACTTCCTGGGAGGAAGTTCCTCTCGAAAGAGGGTGATGAGGGCGCGAAACGAGCCGTGGGGCTCGAGGAAACACGGCATGGGAGGCGTTGAGCGATCTGACTCGAAAGAGGGCGACGGCAGCGCAGAACGAGCCGTGGACTCGACGGAACATGACGAGAGAGCCGAGCGATCGGGCTGGAAAAGGCGCGAGGTCGGGGGTGAACGAGCGTGGGACTTGCTGGAACACGATGAGGGCCCCTAACGAGGGGTTGGGCTCAGCAGAGGTGGCGGCGGCGGCGTAATAGCGAGCACTTGGGCTCGAAAATGACGCAGTGGGGCCGGGGGACGAGTGGCCGCGCTCGAGACGACGTTGCGGGGGCTGGAAGGTGAGCAGGCGGCAGTGTTATATACTGTCCACGGTCGCTATGGTATCTGTCCTTATAACTAACGTCAGTCAACCGTTAGCGTTTCAGCCTGAGACGCGACGTACCCAGACAGCTGACAGCTCATATGACAGTCGCGCCAAATTTTGTTGATACGAGAGTGGCGTACATAGCCCTAGTAGTCATCACCAAAAAGGGACAGGGATGTGTACGAGGCTACGAGCCAGTCCACAAAATGGATGATGTAGTGAGGTAAGTTCTGCGTGAAAAGTATCAAGAACCTGCGACGCGTTGAACGGGGCGCAACTCACCTTTACATCCCCGACCTGTCTTGCAATCTTGCGCCAAAAGCTCTTGCCCTTATCACCGACTTCCTCTCTCGTAGGCGGAAGCTCGATGATGGTAGCAGTTTGCACGGTTGCGAGAGATTCTTCGCATGCCAACTGTAGTACGCTACGATCCCAAAGTTGGAGAAACCCAGTCGATGTGACAAGGAGGAGTTTGTGGGGACCTTCGTTCGCTGGAGAAGGAGAGAATCTACACGAATATGTAAGACTCAACAACCGAGCACCATTACTCACTTCCGTTTACATTGCCTTGGCGTCCTTCCACGCTGAGCCCATCCCAAAGCTCGGCCCATCTCTCGTGAACGGTGGCATAGAACTCCGTTTGTTGCTCTGCGATCATGCGCACCGCCAATATCATCGCCTTGTTCATCCCGTGCAGGAGGATGGTCAACTCGACCAACAGCAAACTTGCGCGCGGCCCAACAAGGTGCCGATCGGACCGTAAGTCGGTATGTCCAGCTGGGAAAAAAAACGATGTGCATCAGGACGGAGGAGGAGTGTTCAGGTCTCACCTTGGAGGGTTTGGCGAGCATCGCGACGACAACCAATGAGCGATGCCTGCGAGGATATGGGCAGGTCAAACAGTTGAGCAGCTATTGGAAAAGGGCAGGCGGCGGGAGCACGCTTCTCGTTGCCGCATCATTTGAGTAGTTCAAGTTCAAAAGTCCACTAGCACATCGAACTCTCGATCGCGTGCCATCGTGTTCAGCCGCATTCACTCACCGACCAGTAGTACGAGCACGCTCCGACGATGGTAACTGCATGGGCCACTCGTATACCTCTCGCATCGACCAGTTCAACCGAGCGACTCCGCCGCGGCGAAGCGAACAACTTGGTGACCACCGGAACAAAAGGTCGCGTCGGACAGATTCTACTGCGAAAAAGAACGCCGTGGTGGCGGTGTGAATGGCATAACAAACAGGTCAACCATGAGGTCAACATCCGAGACGATCGCTGAGAGGGAGAAGCGACTGCCAGGCGGTCTGTCGAAGGTGCAGCGAGCCGCAAAGAGAGACCCGATAAGTATGATTATCTCTGCGTCGAGCGGGCTCATTCGTATCGTCGTGCTGCCTATCTGGGGAGCTGTAGCCGAAAAAGTATTGATCAATCGACTTTGTGGTATGTGATATATAGGATACTAGAGCTAAGTCATATGACTAACTGTCTTCACAATCTCCTGCTCCTTTCTTGAATAGCAGGAAGGCACCGCAACGAATACATACACGCGAGTGTCCACTGTAACAATCAGTAGACGCCCACCAATCGAAATTTAACATGCAAGTTGAGGTCGAGTCGTCAACACAGGGTCGTTTTCGAGATTCCTGCCAGAAGTGTGGAAATTCACTCGTAAGTGGTGCATGCCTGCTTTCATCGTCATGCATACCTCGGATTGGAGTCACGAAGACGAAGGAGCGATCTCACTGCTCTGCTTGACATGATGGTACTAAAGTCCACCACACATAGTCAGTCTTTGCAAACTTGTTCTCGTGGAGACTGCGTGGTACCTCGTAGTCATGGCTATCTCAAGCTTATCAGTCGGTCGATGTACATGGCCGCGAGAGTCGTTTACTCACCAAAGTTGCCGGTTATACCCACCATAACTATAGGTGCACATGTATTGAATCATGAGGTCCATGAAGAGAGAACGGCCATACCGGCAGGACCAACAAAAACAAAAACCTATAGGTGATGATGAGTATACCACAGGGCAAAGGCGGCTAGAAGTCAGACCGTTGGTAGAACATTTACCACAGACGCTACAGTAAAGTACAATAAACCTTGCGTGCACAAACGCTCCTTCAAAGGTGATTTAGATGATAGTTTTGATAGCCCAACGATAGACAACACGAGGACGATGAGATCATAACACATAGCTGGGGCACGTCGGATCAAAAGGACCCTGTTCCGAACGCAATGACGTGACTCACTGTACATGAAGACTCCTGCACTCATTGCTGGATGTATAATATAGATAATACAAGCTCCATTCGACTTGAACGCCTTGATGTTCGCCGTATCTATTTCCTGGTTATTGTGTACTGCAGCAAGGACTTCGAGACTCGTACCTAGAGCCAAAATGGCCCACTGCCCAACAGTGAGGAGTAACAGCAGGACATGAACGAAACGGCAATTCTGCCAGATCACCCATCTACGCCTCTCATGAGATGTAGAGATGCGATCAAATGAAGCAACCCGAGCTCACGTTCGAATCATGAGGTTCATCGAGGAAGTCGCTATAGAAATCGCGCCTGATATCTAAGGTCATCAATGGATGTGGTTCTAACACGCAAGGAGAGCGTTCATGTCTCACCGCTATCCAGACCATCCCAGCTATTCAGACAGATTAGCTTTGTGGAATAAAGATGATATACGATGAAGAACTGACGTTGACAAGTGAAGACACCCGTCAATGGGCTTGTCTCGATTGCCCTGCAAGTGAACGCAAATGAACCATCTGCCGAATCGCAGCACGGAAACTCACAGTAAAAGAAGGGTAACAAAGAGAAATACCCTTCCCAGCATGTATGGGATCTTTAAGGGCGAAGTTAGTGACGAATTCGAAAAAAGGAGGACAGGCTTGCTCAGTGCCATTGCTTACAAGTGGCCAGCTGAGGGATAGGCCCCCGCGAATGACGGAGTATTCTACACCGAAAGACTGGAAGTATTCCCAACTGGATGACGATCCTGTGAATGCACACTTTCGGTGAGAAGAGGAGCATACCCATGGACGCCTAACAGTAAAAAGATCGTATTCACATAAACGACGGCGAGTTGAGTTTCCATGACAGCTGGGTCTTGCAAGTGAACCACTATTTCCGAAGGTTACTCGAGTAGCTCAAGGAAGGGGTTTCTATTGGTCAGAAAGCGCGCAGGTATTATTTATCGTCGGTGCTCGTGACGGAAACTAGGCTGTGCCATTACAAGCATGGTTAATTATAGTGCCGGACTCGTCAGGAAGCCTCCGACACGTTGAATGCTGAAGTATTCTGCCTGATGTACGCTCAGCCTATGTAATCAGGGTCGATGTTCATAGAATTGGATTCAACAAGGAGAAAGTCAATACATACCATGTGCGTAATTCGGAGAGAATCCTTGACTGGAAGGGGTTTCCATCATGGATCAAGACCGATCCAATCGGAAGGACCGTCACCATGACCATGATGGTCCTGGAGGCTTGTGGCTCGCATCAGGCTCGCATGTGGCATAAAGTATTGGCCAGAGCGTGGAAGGACCGGACAAACTTTCAAACCTGCCTCGGAAAATCCCGAAGTCAAGTCTGCATGTGCCTGCACTTCGCTCTGCTAAGTAAAACACTTACCCTTGGAAGGTACTACATACGGCGACCACTGCCTTACCACCTCATGCGCACACCCACCGTGACGGCGTTGATATGCGTTTCCATTATCTCAAACGGTGAATCCTCCGGCCAACGTGTAAGCACGCTGGTTTATCTAGGTCCCGCGTATCGGCTAAGCGCGGCGGTTTGGTCGTTTACAAAACGATGTCGACGACAGCAATGATGTCCTACCGACCTTCAGATAACCTAATCCCAGTTCCGATATCTGGTGCGCTAAAGGCGCTGCAGGATGTCGATATCCATGGATCACATCCTCCACCCGGCACCGCGCCATGATTCCAACTATTGCAATGGTTAGGAATCAAAACTAGCAAACATGTCCTCCTGACTCAAATGAAGCCAAAGAGAATTTGAGAACATGGTGGATCATCAGACGAACAAGACCGGTTAGGGTACTTACCAATCTTGCCGGTAGGCACGGGTACTTCTGCCCCAGTTTCAGGCTGCTGCCCCTGCCCCTTCGTACTCTGGAAACTGAGGTCAGGACTTCGTGGTCGCGCATGTGGCAACATTCTCTTTCGGATGTGCCTAGCCGAGGAAATTATCACAGGGTTCCAGTGCTGGAGTGCGAAGATCACATCCTGAAAGGCATCCCAATCTGAGACTCATCGTCACTAGTTCCCCTGTTTCCTCCTGGAGGCCGAAACGTTGGTGAGGTATATTTTGTTTATGATGGTCTGGTGGGCTCATACGTTCCTGTAACAGAGGCCGGTACCTCGCCTATAGTAACGGTGGAAATGATTGGGTTTGGCCAGCTTACGTACTACACCCTTGACCCGACTGCCTGTCCAGTGTCAGTACAATGTAAAGTATTTTAACGTGCGCAACACTGGAAACCATCACCCCACGATCAAGCGTCACTATAGCTTACCATTTCCGAGACGGTCAGTAGTGCTCGAGCAAGAGAGCTGACTGAGAACAAGGTTCGTTATGGCTTTCTTTCCTGGAATCGCGGACGATCCGGATCCGTTACAGGGTTCTGCTAACATCGTGGAAGGGGGCGGCTAGATGAAACAGGAACCTTGCTTGAAGGCTTGCTGACAGCGGGTCACTGCGCTGTCAGTATGAAATTTGATGCGTAGTTGGTCGCTGGCGAGCGTCAGCCTGAGGTGGCAGTATTTAAAAACTTTCTTCTCTGTTCATGTGGAGGCACCGCGTCAGTGCTTTCACCGAACATGACCGACTTGGTACCTATTGTGAAGATCATCGAGATATTTGATTCCACACCCTGTGCGTTCGCACTTCCGCTGTGGTCGCTGATCAATCTGACAGACCAACAGTCATAATCATCACTATTGTTGGATATGATTATTGCGAGTGATACTTTCTCGTCCTTGTTCTAACAGCTCATCAAACCTTCAGTCCTCACGTTTTCAAGAGAGGTATTTCGTTTCGTTTCTTGTTCGCAGTCCGATAGTTAACAATCTCTGTAGATAGACGCTGTCTGGGTAAGAAAGAGAAGAGTGCCGCCAGTTTCCATTTGTAACGGTACATAGTGCAGGCGCTGGACGTGGGTCTCCACCCTATTCATCATTGTATGCATTCTCATTCTTGGCACTTCTTCCGCGCTGAGCAATCTAATAGATCCGTTACGTCGGTCTTGTCTGGGCTGTGTATGTCTGCGATTGCTTATTGGAGAATATAACTAACTCCAAGCTCATCCTCAAGGACACTTTCGCTCGGTACGTTAGGGCGCACTGGCGCCAGGGTCGATTGGACTGACGGAATATCTGTAGCCGGTACTACCTTTGTAACCGGCCCCGTTAGCGTCAGGTTTCTGCTTTTGAGGGTATGATCCATCACTAATGATCATATTATAATAGGCGTATGTGTCTCTCTCACTTGATGCTGCGGCGTTGACAGCGGAGTAGATGTAAGTCTACCAAAAGTTTCACGCCGCTCTGAATATTGATTAGTCTGGATTGCCCTTAGGTACCGCACTTGTTGCGATAGGTGATTGGGGTTACACGGTATTCTTGGCTGCTGCAGATCGTGCGTCGTCTTACTCAGTAGCCCGATTTCTCCGTAGTGACCTGCATCACAGTTGTAATGATTCTGCGCGTCGCCGCGATGTGGAACGGATCCAAGATAATCCTCGGCATCCTCTTGTTCATCTACATATCGCAAATGCTCAGTGCTGTTATTTGGGAAGCTATCTGGGTCAACCCTGGAAGTACCCTCACAGGTATGATCTCTCCTAGAGCTATCCCAGGCAAGCTGCATATCTTTATTTTCTTCCCAGTGTCGATCTCCCATGTCCTCAACTTCAAAGCTTGTAATTACTCCACGTCACCCATAGCGCCCCAGGCAACATACAGAGCAATTCCCCGATTCGTCCTTGGGATTATGCAGTTGATTCTCGTCGCCATTCCGACTGCGAGACAATCGTTCGAGATGTACAGAATCACGAAAAGTTGGGAAGTTAATCGGATCATGATGCTACTCGTAAAGGAAGGCAGCGTTTATTTCGTCGTGTACGCCCCACCTGATGCGATATGAAAAAATGATGCTGATCATTCCTTCGACCAGGAATCTGCTCTTCAACATCGTCAATGCGATCAACTTGCCCATCGCCGGACTGATGTTATTCTTGGACAGCTTTGCCTATGCACTTTCGGCCGCTGTTATGCCTCGGTTTATCATCAGCATCAGGGAGCTGTACGACCGTGATATTCAGGATAGATGGCAAGGGGTCGACACGGGTTTCGGCCGAAGTGGAAGCGGAAGCGGCGGTATTAGGGGTGGATTTATGGGTGACACTTTTGGGGACAGGGCTTACGCAACGGAAAACTCGGAGGCGTTCGAACTTGGAGACGTGGGAGTGACGAGTGGCCAGCGGGATCGAAAAATCGGGTCTGGCGACAAAGGTGGAAAGTAATTTCCGGCGAGTGCATCGGACACCGTTATGTAACTATTATCCTCTAACGCCCTATCATGGTGGAACGAGTCAGAGATTCGATTGCGGTCCATCGCCGTGGCCCGGCACAGTACACGTCGGTCGTCGACCATCGCCCGCGGCCCGACAGCCGGCCAGAGCGAACGATGACAATGCCGTCCTCCGCGCTTCGTCGCTGGCGTGCATGTATTCTTATGTGGCTACACCAGAGCGGTCGCACTTTCAGCGCTCGATGAAATGGATGACTTGGATGACTCGTGCCGTTCAGAGTCGGTGTTGATCCGTAGCGAAGTGACAGAGGGGAGACCGCCTAAGTACGATGCCATTTGATTGAGGTCTAGATGGAGATGCGGGCGCGTCGCACTAGAAGAAGTGTTAGAAGAAAATGCAGACAGACGGTGCGGCGCGCGCGCGTTCAACGTGGCACGACCGTGTGGTTCATTACCGTCTGTACATGTTTCTTTGGTGACGCAGTGTCCGCTCCGTGAAGATGCGATACGAGCATACTTATATTCTTGCATACACGTCGGTGCTTCTTCCGTGGGCGACGGCAAGACATTGCTCGCAGTCGTCGATCGTTCGTTAGGGTAGGAACGGCCCGGGAGGTCGCACTGCAGGTGGTCACGGTCCTGGATGATACAGTATGCTTCTCTCCGACACATGAACGTTCTGAACATCCGCGTATACAAGAAGTCGTCTCATGCTGGGCGCGTGCGACCGGTCATGATCCGTCTAAGCTCCAGCCCCAATTGAGATAAAAATACCGTCGGCACCCAGTTGCACAACACCGATCAACGGTCATCGGGGAGCTGTCGCTACGCTATTACATGTATCCAGGACGCGTTCCGGTGCACAAGGCACGCGAGGGCTTAGCAATCGCTGGGGGTGTCTACCATCCAAACACCCTGTCGCGAGAGTCAGTCGTCACGCCCCTGACGCTCTGCAAAGGGAACGCGACGCACTCCTCGCGAAACTCGACCTCCCCCTCCCCCCAACAGCGCGCCTCCGCGCCCCGCGCCGAACAGCCTCACCACCTCTCGCACGTTTCCCCCAGGCTCCGCAGCCCCACACGTCCCGCGAACACCCCGCTCCGCGGGGAGCTACATTCCTTCGAGTAACCCGGCCGGCGCGCGCGCAGAGTACTGAGAGGCGCAGACGGGCAGCGACGCTGTGCGCGCGCGTGGGTATGAGCACGACGAGGACGGGACAGGGTAAGGGGGGACGCACCAGGGTCGGCGATGCATCAGACGATGTCGATGTCCGTGACGGCGCTCGCGTAGCCCGACCGGACGAGCTCCTGGACCGCCGACAGCGCAAACGCCGCTCCCGCCGACCACGAGCAGGGCTGCAGAGTAGCTCAGCAGGACGGTGTTGCCGATACCGCCTGCCGGACACCTCAGTCCAGAAATGGAGCGAGGGTTCGTAGGGGCGTGCCGCACCATCACCTTTACGTTTCTGCTGACCTCCTGGCCCCGTTCGCCGTACGCGGACGTGCTGGCTATCTCGTACGTCTTGGTCGTCCACCGCCCGGCTCTCTTGCATAGCAGAACCGGACCTTCGTCGGTCTTGCTGACGCTGGCGATGGTGAACGGGTGTACCTCGGTCGTACCCCAAACGCCCATGGCGGTCGAGAGGACGCGGAGATGAACGTGCTGTCAAGCACGCCACCCGGCGTTGATGGTGGGCATTTCGGCCCGAGTAAGTCCCAGTTCGGGGATTGATCGGAGGGTGGCGGTGGTCACACGCGTTTTCAGTAAGCGAGCGAGATGGTCGAGACCGTAGAAGACGGAGGCGATGACTATGTAGGGTGAACACTTAGTACAATGGAAGCAGACCTGCAACGACCGAGCTGTCAGACGTGCACTGAAATGGAGGGATCGTACTCACCGAGAACAAGACCACGATCGATGCCACCGCGTGCGTGGCAAAGAAGAGGTTGTAGGATTTCGATCTCACGGAGCGCATAGAAAACAAGGCAAGCATGTCGAAGGATACCAGGGCGACAAGGGCATACTTGGTGGCTGGCGTCGAGAAGTGTATCAAGACCGTACCCTGGAGGCTCCATTTATAGACTGCGAGGAACAGACAGTCAAACATCCGATACGGGTTACTAACGCTAGATACGCACAGTAGCCAATAGCGTGAACGTTGGCGGCGAGTACTGCAAAAACGCCAGCGAAGCGATGAAGGTAATTCAACTGAAACGAGCGGTCAGACTTGGTTCTGGATACCGGGTCCGGGACAATGACCTTTTCATAGCCCAAACTGACGAGCATGCCGATCACGTTGTTCTTGGAGGCGAGGACATGAAGATGAAAGGCAGCTGAGAGACGCTGACCCAACCGCTGCAGTCGACGTCAACGAGCGGGTCAGCGATTAAGTCTGGTGTATGAGATGACGATGCCGTATCCGAGCATCAAGAGGACTTGTCCGAGCGAATAGTTGTCATGCACCCGACTCTGCAACAAGCTTGCTATTGGATCTACCAAGGAAGGATGTCTTTGCAGCGTATGCATGGCCCCGGTGCTACCACCATCGAGATCGAGCGGGGTCTTGTAAGGGTCGGACTGCATGTAAACGGACTGAGTGTTCGGACTGATACGTGGTTTGCGCGTCAGCGCGATGGAATAAAGGACCAGACCCTGGAACCATTCGGAACGATGGGCGAGGCGTGTGGGAGCGTTGACCGAAGACGAGGATGATGATCAAGAGGATGTTGTCCGTGCGGCAAACGAGGGAACTGGAGTCAAGTTCTTTGGACATCGTGGCAGTCTAAGGCGAAAGAATGGGTTGGGTCCGTAGGCGATGGAAGACGACAGGGTGGGACCGGCGACACCCGGGACAATTCACACAAGCCAATCAGGTCGGCTGAGCAACAGAGCTCCTGTGACCGTGTCGTCGAAGCGTTTCCGCGGTATACTCTCAGGCTTGATTGCCAACTCCTTCGTTGTTTTCTTCGGCGTGCCTTCGTCGTGACAGAGCTCGAGACCACATCCGAGAGGCCATTGGCGTATATCTCCGCCGCGCCTCATACAGTACTGCAGTTCAGTAGTCGCTCTGTACGTCGTCGTCGCCGGTCCAGTTCGAGGCTCGAGAAAAAGTAAAAATGCGATTTGGTTCAACACGTAGACCGGGTACTCAGCGCTCCAGGCAATTCCATATACGTGTTGATATGTTTGCACTTGCATATGTACGTCGACGGTACTGAACTGGCCGCGAGCAGTGAGCACGGCGTTTCACGTTGGGAGGGATCGATTGGGGGTTATATTGACTAGGACTGAAGCTAGTTCTCTTTGATGTCGTGCGAGGTGACATGTGGCACGAAGTTCGCACTCTCGGGACCGTCCGAATCATCTCAACCAGTGTATCCTGTAGTAGATGCGGCATCCATCGATACTAGCTATTTGCAACAAAATTCCATATCCCGGCGCCACAGCGAGCAGAGGATTGGCCACAGGTTGGCCACAGGCTCCTATTCTTCCACAGGAATGTCAATCGTGAGAAGGCCCTGAACGATCTTCGTGTCCTAGTAAGTCCATTCTTCCTTGCTTCTGCCTTTATACAGCATCGTGGCTGACCTCGTGGTAACCCTCTTTTAAGACCATCACAACGCGCTCAGTGGCTCCCAATGGATCCACCCTACAAACCTCCCAATCTTTTCACCGGCGACACGCTCACCGACAACTACCCTCCCACCAAGGTTGACAAGGGCAAGCGAAAAGCAGAAGGTGGGTTTCGCTTACCTGCGTCCTCAGAAAATAATGAGATGTATGATGTTTTTAGAGCCGTTGGAGAAAGAGGATTTCATCTCACCCGATCCGATGTCGCATCCTATGGCCTCTCGAGTTCAAGATATCTCCTCTTCCGGCTCGGACACAGACTCGGTGCTTAGTATCAATTCTGATTCGACCAGTTTTCCTCTGGCATCCATATATGCACGGCGCGTAGCCGACGGCGATGCAAATGCTACTTCTGATGGAGATGAAAGTCTTTACCAGTCTGTCGATGGAGGAAACGATCAGGTATGCTCTTTATGTAAACTCGTCGCAATGGGGACATTGAATTACATCGGGGACCGGCAGATGGACATAGACACCTCGCCTCTCCAACGAGATGAATTGGACCTGGTCTATTCCATCAAAGGCATGTATCGCATTCTGGACCTCATTTCGGAGCAGGGAAGCGGTGGTCTTGGTGAGTACCCACACTCGGGCCTGCGCGTTTGTTCTCATCGTTCGTCTGGCTCCAGTCGATAAGATTATCATAGCCCCGAACTCCCTCGAGGCATTCATAAACAACGTTTGCCCAGGAGCATACTCATCGATGACCAAAGTCAATTTCAAAACCCTCGACAACTATGTCATCAAACCTGTCGGCGTCTACGGGGGCAAAGAAGAGATCGTCCGATTTTTATTGGAACTCTCTGCCATCGACGAGACCACGTGTGCTACCTCCTTGAATCGTTTGTTCTTTGGCATTGACAACTTTTTTCGACAGCGCGGCACAACTTCGTGCTGATCCCGATGCATATATACGCACGCAGCCGACCCTCCGCTCAGGCTTGTACATCATAGAAGCGCCTGAACAAACCAACGGCTCCCGTCAGGTATTTGTCTTGTATTGGCCAGAACAAGCGACTTGGGATGACTCTGCAACGAGTTCTGTTCGTCGCAATCGCGTCACATTTATGAGGTTCGTCAGGTTTGACGCCGTTCGGAGTCGCCCACGTTTAAACGCCTCGCGTAGATATCTCACCAAGATGTGCGATCAAGTCGTGTCCCTCGTCTCATCCGAACATGCCCAAACTATTCTATGGAGTGATGAGGACAGCGAAGACGAAGACATGCTCGAAGTCGACCATGACGAGTCGGATCGCATGTTTACGTTCGAGGTCGCTCAGACGAACGAACAAGAAGAGTCAGTAACCGTGCGCGAGGGCTTCAAGGTCAAATTGTCTTCCTTTCGTGGACTATGTCTCGACTGACCAAGCTGGCGAATGATATCACATATTTAGGCCGTTTCGCAGGCGATCGTACGTTCACAGCCTGAGGCACCTACGGAAGATCCGGGTCCGACGAACCCCTTGCCGAGGGTTCCATTTTTACTCCAGGGTGAGACGACCCAAGGATTCATGACGGTAGAACATCAAGAGGCGCGGGCTGTGCAGGACACCTTTAAAGATCGTTCGATGACAGTCATGCAACTCGAAGAATATCTGTGAATGCACATCTTCTGTTCATGCTAATCCCGCCTGACTATTCGTATTTGCGCTACAGGCTATCCGACCGCCTCCGCCTGAACGATAGTTTGGATGACGAGCCCTTAAAATTTTTGGTTCGCTCCGGCCTCGAGAAACGATATCCAGTGGAATGCCAGCAGTGGAGACATAATTCTAGCGCCATTCGAAACCTTTCCAGATCTCGCATCAATGTAGAGATTAAGACTTCGTTGGAGAAATTGCAAGCAGAATTGCCCTCCCTGCAGAGGTCGCTGTTCGAGGCTGCCCTTGACGAAGTATTGCGATTGTACCCGTGAGCATGGTGGTTCATCTCGCGTTGTATTTTTTATCACTCGCTCCGGGTTCAGATGCTTTGAACGGGGAGCATTTGCTTACGACGAAGGAGAGAAGTCCGTGGATGATCCGAGTTTGTGGAGTTCTCACTGCCAGTGTCATAACGGAAGTTTACCCATGACCTGCAGTTCCTCTTTCCGCTCTTCTGGCGCAGTATCCCAAAGCGAATGACAAAGCCATGCGACAGTTGAGCAAAGATTTCGAGAGTATTTCCGACGCGGAATATCGATTTGCCAAGAGTCGCATTAATCTGTTTAAGAGTATGGCTGCCCTCTTGGACAGGAAGAACGTCAAGATGGATAAGTCTGCACGTCTACAGCTTCTGGAGGCCGTACTGGATGGAGGCGTCGAGCAAGTCAAGACAAATGTGAGAGAGAACGAGGTTGGCAGCAAGCGGCCCAGTACAAGACTGAGTCTCAACCCAATGACATGGGGTCATGGTATCCGGGCAGCATGGAAGGCGTTGGGAGAGAACGACGTCGAAGACACCGTGGTGGATGATCTCCTTCGTCGCGCGACAGACGGAGTACGGTCGATCGCTGACAGCCAATTCTTGACTCAGCTAAGTCAGGACGTGGAGCAGTACGCAGGACACATATCTTCATTCAAGACGTGGGCAGACAGAGCAACAGAGAGGGCTTTTGGGGCTTTGGAGGAAACCATCAAAAGGACGGTCAACAAGCTCACACCAGCAGTACACAGGTCGCAAGAAGACGAGTGCAAAGAACGAATCAAGCGCGAGAATGAAAGTAGAGCAGATGAGGAGCTGGGCGAGTTGAGAGTGGATCTCATCAGGCGTGCGAACGATTTGTCTGCGCACAAGTCATACACGTACGTCTCCAGCTCGTTTTTGTTGGCTCGTTGTGACTCGAAACTGACACTGACGGCAGGCATACATTCTCCATTGATAGCGTCGGGGAAGTTCGGAGATCCCTGTATTATAGTGAGTGTCGATCTCACTATCACCTCATGGGCAGCATTTAGCTTTATTTTAGCTTCCTATTCCCCAGCATCATATCAGATCTCGGGTTGGCGAGAGTCACAGCAAGATCCAACGACTATATACACGGTACATCTGATGGACCTGACGACACAAGATCAGCATGAGTTGCAAATGCATCCGAATGCAATTCCCTCGCCGTTGTTCAAGTTCAAGCATTCGTTTACGTTGCCATTAGGCCATTCGGTGGTGTGGGTCGCTTCAGTTTTTTTTTTGTTTATGTAACTCGAGTTGAATCTTATCTCAAATAGACGAGCTCAGTTGCTTGAAGGCGAGAGACTGTTATTAGTTGTCGCCGATAGCAAGGGCAATTTGAGCGTCTACCTCGAACGCATGGAGGGTATGGATGGCGGAATAAGACGCGGTCGTGGGAAGCAACTTAATCGCGAAAAAATCGGGCACGATTTTACATTGGCGTACGACGAGTCAAAGAAGATGTTGGCAGTGGTGCCATCGGACAAGGTAGCTCTTTCGTACGTCGTGGCATTCGAGTTTTTGACCTCTTTCACGCCTCAGCTCCTACTGCACATTTTCGTGTTCGACGACACACGGGGATTTCAGGCATTGGGGAGCGCAATCAACCTACACCCGTGGTACCTTGATGGAAAGTTAACTATTCGCCTTGCATGCTTCGTGAGCGGAAGCGAAGAACTGGTCCTCGTTGATTCACACGCGCAAGCGAGGGTCTTTTCTTTTGTGACTCTCCAGTTTCGGTACGTGTAATTTTGATTTCTATGGTCCGTATGAGCCTTGCTAATGAGGGATGGGATTAATTAGACCTGCTACGCTCAAACTCGAGCAGGTGCCGTACAGCGTGAGCTCGACGCCAGATGGTGCCTGTTTACTAGTCGCACAAGCCAACGGAGACGAGCTGGCAATAACAGCACATCACTGGAACACTTTTGGCTCCACGGGAGGGATTCCGCTTGATCTGGGTCCTCTCACCGTCGACAACGGTCCAGTAGTTACGTCACTAATCAGCCGAAGCGCCGTTCATGTTCTCTTCCTCGATTTCGAGGCCCATACTTGCCGATCACGTGGGCTGGACATCACTCGCAAGGTGACCGAGTTCATGTTCAAGGAAAAGGGCGTGCGGGGTTCTGCGCGACACGCTGCGTCAGGAAGAAATGCAACTGCACACAACTGTCTCATCGATTGTCATGCTGAAGTTTGGACACGGTTTCCCGTCCTGCCCGCCGTGCAGCGCGAAACGATCTCGTCGTTGACGCTGCGGAGCTCCCGGACGCTTGTATTCGTGACAGATCGTGACTATCAGCGCTATGCCCCGCATTTTGCAGACATGATCCTCGGGTTTGAGAGATCTACCAAGAAGCCAACCGGTGATATCCTCAAGTCCATTCAGGTTTCAGCTGCATCCTTTCCCGTCTTCGCTGACGAGTTATGTGGCGGTCGGGGGCTCCCGAACCGTGCCTGGAACGTCTCAGCTTACCGTGCAGGCGAATGGCTCGTTGAATTTCTTTGCTTGATCCCCATTCACATCGCGCTGGCAAAAGACAATCGTTTCGTACCCCTCAAAGATGGGGTATATTCGCCGGACCTGGAGAGGTCGTTGTTGGGCGCCGACGTGAACCGCATCGTGGATAGTCTCTCGTTTGGATGGTACGAGTCAGTGTTCCAATCATACATGGCTTCCAAGGTGTGTACCGTTCGCTTGCCTTGGAGCCGAGGGGTCGTTTGCTCATGCCGTGGATGATAGCCTGTCAAGGTGGTGTCCTCGATGGGAGAACAATCGGTCGGAAAGAGTTTCGCGCTAAATCACTTGGTCGATACCTCGTTCGCTGGGTCGGCGATGCGAACTACGGAGGGAGTGTGGATGTCTGTCACGCCGACCAAGGATACGTTGATCGTCGCGCTCGATTTCGAAGGCCTGTTTCGCGTACTTTGTATGCGCTCGCTTTTCCTTACTTCCCCTAGGTGTCCACAGTATCGAAAGGTCCGCTCAAGAGGACACATTACTCGTGTTGTTCAACACTGCCATTTCCAACTTGGTGAGTGGAGCAACACAGTCGGAACAGAGATGTTGACGATGGATGCTTGCAGGTGTTGTTCCGCAACAACTTTGCACTCAGTCGAGATATTACTGGGCTCTTTCAGTCGTTCCAATCGAGTTCGACCGTGCTCGACCCCAAGGCGAATCCGTCGTTATTCCAATCCACTTTGGTGATCATCATCAAGGTACGTTGGACGCCGCATCAACGTTTCAACCGCATCTTCTGATTCGAATTCGCTTGTTCTTCCTACTAGGACGTCGTTGACTCGGATAAGACCGAAATTGCCAAAGAGTGAGTCATTGATTAGTCTCCTCGTAAGGCCCATACATGGTTGACGTTGTTGGATTTCAGATTTTCCCTCAAGTTTCAACGAATCGTTCATGACGAGCAAGAGGCGAATTTCATTTCTCGGCTTCACGCTGGAAAGCTCAACATCATTCCATGGTAAGGACTTGGAATGACGATGATTTGCGACGATTCATGTTTCTTTCGAGTGCAGGCCAGTCATCGAGTCAAAGGAATTTTACAAGCTATTCCCCGCGGTGAAACGCCAGTTGGATAAGCAGACGATCACGCACCGATCTGCGGGAGAGTTTTTGCACTTGATGAAGACGCTAATGGCCAAGTTGAAGGTACATTATTTCTCCGAAGAAAAGGATATCGATTGCAATGCTTACCCGTGACTACTTTCAGGCGAACGATTGGGGTGCCATGTCTCGTAAGAATTTGCGACTTCACTTTTTTTGCATCTTGTGACGAGACCCGCGTTTAGAAACGATGGCGTCACATCGTGCGCAGCTAATTTCAATGCTCCTCGCCAATGCGCTCGCTTTTGGATACGCAGAAATCGATCCAGAGCGGGAGCCCTTGAAAGTGAGTCTATGCGGTAGATTCTTTGCTCCAATACAAGCTTACCTCATTGGTGTAGAATCTGGACACAGATACACCCGTCGACCTGCCGGATACGCCCCACCAGCTTTTCATTGGCGGTGGCGATCAGTCCACGTCTCGTGAGCGTACGCTGACGATGCTCCGGACAGCCTGGGAAGGCCACGCGTCACGCCAATATGTCACCGAAGACGAGTGGATGGCAGGTTTGACCCAGCATTTGGATGGGATCGTCAACTTGCGCATCGCCCACGTAGGCGAATGGGTAGACCAGAACTTGTCTCGGTTCCAGGCAGCTGGTGGTGGTGGCGGGAGCCATGCACGTATCGACGAGTTAAAGCGTCACTTCGAGAGTTCAATCGTGGAGCTGAAGGGCAATGTTCAACTCTGCGGGATGTCGTGCATTGAATGCAAGCTGCGGTGTGTCAAGAGTCGAGCGCACGAAGGTGCGCACGATTGTCAATCTGATCATCAATGCGTGCACGAGTGCGAATTCTGTTCGGCGCTTGACCCGGAGGAGCACCAACCGTGTACAATGAGGTACGTCATGTTTGGATGTTGACAGGTGTCTCGTGTTGAACTTGTGGCGATAGTGCGGGCCATGCAGGGAAGCATATGTACGCATGCGTTAGCCATGGTCCAGCGCGCAACGTCTTACATTCCCTTGTAGATGCATCGCAAACCAACATTTGTGCGGAAAACGCTGCAAATTCGCTGGAAGACATGGATGTCAGGACGTTTGCGCCAAGGTGCGCATTTTTGTTAGAGGCGTCGATCGGGATTCTGACGAAGTAAATAGGTCATTGACCACACTGACGACGAGCATCTCTGCGCAGCTCCCGTTCATGCTTGCGGGAAGGTGAGGCCGCTGAATAGGCGTCTGTGCCTCTCCGTTCTAAAGCGAGAGCATTTATCGTAGCCGTGTGGACTATCTAACGTTCAACTGGTCGACGGCAGTAGGTATTCTTGTTCCGGTACTTGCCGAATCCCAAGGTGCCTTTTCTTCCACAATTTTTACTGGTTCCTGCTTGCTGATCCCACCGAAGCGACGTCGATCATGTCATCCACAAATGCGACGCCCGCTTTTGTTCTATCCAGTGCCAGTTGTGCAAACGTCTCTGTGCGGACCAAGATCACATGCATGGTCTCGATTCGGGCGCAATCCATCTTTGCGGGTGCGTATGATGCTGCAGCGGCGGTAAAATTCGTCGCTGACTAGCTATCTATAGCCAAGAACACTTGTGTACTGCCGTTTGCGCTGCCCCAGGAATATGTGAAATCGAAACAGCGCCGCATTCCATCGAGGCGACGTTTACTGGTAAAAACGAAACATTTCAGTACACCAAGGTCCGTTGTCCAGTCAGCGACCCCGTTCTGATACTGACCTCGCCTGCAGTATTCTCAAGGTTCGTTGTGGTTTGTGTATGCCTTTCCGCATTGACCTGACCACGTCCCCGCATGACAGTTGCGAAACGCTTGAAATGTATCAAACCAATTCCGCCTGGTGCTACGAACCACAAGGGACTTCACAATCACAGCTTGGACAAGAAAGTCATTCATTTTTGTGAAGCAAAGTATGAATGTCGAATCTTTCGCGCTTGCATCCTTCCTCAGCGTCTCATAGATGCGAGAACTGCGGCTACTTCTGCACACTACCACTCGGTAGGTTTCATGTGTGGACCCTCGATCCTGGAACATGCTAATGATCCGCTGAAAGGCCATCCACAACAAGAGCACGAGACGCGTCATGGATCCATGTCGCGCACCCGCTGGACCATCGACGACCCGAATGACGTGCCCCTAGAAATCGAAGGACGCAAATTCTCTACCAATGACGAAGGTGCCCCGATGATGTGTAATCTTGTCTGCTCGGCGATGGGACGGCACATCCACATTGACTACTGTCGCGCGCAAGCTGAGGCGGCATGTACTGGCAACGAGGAGCTGCAGCACCAGAGGAGGAGGATCCAGCCCAATCCCGATCGACCCAAGGATTTTCTCACACATAGTTTGTTCTGGAAACGGAGTGGTGAGTGATGTTTGGTTAGCTGATATCAGTCTGAATCGTTTCTCGACAGGTTTCAAGGACCCATATTCGAGAGAAGAGCAGACTAACTTCGGGAAATGGTGCGTGTTTGCTTCAGATCACTTTGGCAGCGATTAATTGTTGGAAACATATGTCGATAGTGATGCCATGTGTCCAGGTACGAGCCATTGACCGTCCCAGGATCATCTGACGAATGTGACCGGTAGGTCCCGAACACACCGCTGCTGGGGGCGGGGCAGCTATACCTTCCTACTGTGTCCTGTCCCTTTTCCACGCGCCGTTGAATCCCAACACTGCGGTCGCTGGCGGCTACATCTCAAATGACGGCCATCAATTCTCCTGTAGAAATCCGATTGTGATGCAGCAGGCCTTCCACGTGTGAGTTTTTAGACCTGCCTTTGTCGACTTCAGAGTTTATATCTGAGCTGCACAGGATCTTCGTAGCTGACCAGTGAGTTCA